>VMDO01042656.1:0-10410 GCA_007922755.1 Pedetes capensis | reverse complement strand
CTGGTCCTTTTAAGCTCACAGGAATGAGGAAGTAGGCGGGGGAAGAATTTTATCTCAATCAAAGGCCGCAGCTGGCAGGTGGTCTGCAACCTATTGTGGTTAATTGCCGGCCATCAGTCATGCAAAAGGTCACGAGTTCTCGATAAAGAAAGGAAGCCAAGAGAGTATAGAACTCTGGTGGTCTCCGCTCCCAACATCTTACAACATATAGATCATGAAAGCAGACAGGATTTCTTTTTTATTGGAAATTTTAAATGTACAATTCAATGTGCTTCATTCTGACATGCATTTCATTGTGACATTTCCATATATGCATTTCATTGTACATTGCACAGATAACTTCCCCCTTGCCCTCTTGTGCACCACCTACTCCTCTCCCATCCCTTCACCAAAGGCTTCGCTTCTACTTCCATGTCTTTTTGTGGGATTATTTTTCTATAAACCCTTGCATCCTAATTATGATTTAGGTCCAAACTTTTTTCTATAGTGATCTGTTTTTTACATTGTCAGTAGTATTACATGAGTAATATAGCCCATTTGTACAAATACATTGTATTTGTACCATTCTTTGGTATTCTTGATATTATTATAATTATTTCCCAAACTATTAAAGTTAGTCTGTTTATTTTGAGGTCACCCTCTCTCTCATTCCTTGCTCTTCTTTGTCCCTCCTTCCCCTCCTCTTTTTTCCCCATCATCTCTTCCTTTTGCTAGATCCCTCCCTCCTTCTTTCTGCTCCCTAAATTGTCCCTTCTCTGCTAAGTTGACTTTGGCATTTTATTATGTTCCAATTACTCTATAGGATTTTTTCCTTCTTTTAAGTTTGATTCAGCTCACACATATGAGTGAGAACATGTGGTATTTCTGTTTTGGGGCTTGTGTTTGTTCACTTAAAATAATTTTCTCCAATTCCATCCATTTTGCTGAAAATAACATTATTTCATTTTTTGATTGCTGAGTAGTATTCCATTGTGTATATGTACCATAATTTTTTCTATACATTCTTCTGTTGATGGGCACATTGGTTGATCCCATATCCTTGCTATTGTGAAAAATTGTACACTGAACATAGGGATGCAGGTGTCTGTGTGGTATGATAACTCATCTCCCTTTGGGTATATTCCCAATAGTGTTATAGCTGGCTCATATGGTAGTTCTATTTTTAGTTTTCTGAGGTACCTCCATATTGATTTCCAAAGTGGTTGGACCAATTTACATCTCCATCAGCACTGTAAGAGGGTTCCCTTTTCTCCACAGCCTCACCAACATTTGTTGCTATTTGTTTTATAGATCTTGGTCATTCTTACTGGAGTAGCTTGGAATCTCGGTGGGTGTTGTTTTGATTTGCATTTCCCTAATGGTTAGGGATATTTGAGCACTTTTCATGTGTTTCTTGGCTTTACGGGCCTCTTCATTTGAGAACTGTTTGTTCAGTTCCTTTGCCCATTTCTGTATTGGGTTGTTTTCTTGGGTATTGTTTTTTTGAGTTCTTTATAAATTCTGGAAATTAGTCCTCTGTCTGATGTATAGGATGTGAAGATTTTTTTCCCATTCAATAGGGATTTCCTTGACTCTGTTGATTTTTTCCTTTGGTGTACAGAAGATTTGTAATTTCATGTATCCCATTTATCTATTATTTTTGTGATTTTTTGAGCAGTTGGAGTTCTATTAAGGAATTACCTTCCAATACCTATATATTGGAATGTATTGCATATCCTTTCTTCAGTTCATTTTAAAGTTTCTGGTTTTATGTTGAGGTCTCTTATTCATTTCAAGTTAACTCTCATGCATATTGAGAGATGTGTGTCAGTTTTCATTTTTCTGCAAGGGTATATCCATATTTCCAAGAACCATTTATTAAAAAGGCTACCCTTTTTCAAATTTTTATTTGCTTTGCTCCTTTGTTGAAAATCAGGTGACTATAGGTGTGTTGAGGTATTTCTGGATCTTCTATTCTGTTTCACTGGTGTGTGCCAGTACCAAGCTGTTTTTGCTACCACTGCCTTATAGTATAGATTAAAGTCGGGGATTGTGATTCCACCTGCACTAGTTTTGCAGCTTAAGAGTGTTTTGGCTATATGTGGTCTTTTGTGATTCCATATGAATTTTTGGATCACTTTTTTTTATTTCTGTAAAGTCTGTCATTGGAATTTTAATGGGGATTTCATTAAATCTATAGATTGCTTTTGGTAGGATAGCCATTTTTACTATATTGATACTCCTGATCCAGGAGCAGGAAAAGTCCTTCCATTTTTTAGTATCCTCTGCAGTTTCTTTCTTTAGTGTTTTGAAATTTTCCTTGTAGGGGTCTGTAGGGTCTTTGGTTAGATTGATTCCAAGGTATTTAAATTTTTTGGTGGGCTATTGTGAAAGATATTGTATCTGTAGTTTCCTTCTCTTCTGAAAGCAGACAGGATTTCAATAGGGAAAGATAATGGACTAAACAGGGAGGGAGCAAGAAGAAAGGGTAATGGGAAAAAAACAAATATCATATATGTTCCCCTTATGACAAAATCAGTATGTACATATATAGATAAATATGCCCACAACAAAAGACATGCAAGTAGAAAGGAAACCATTGGTGGAGAGGGAGGGAATGGGGGAAGAGGGTTCTGAGAGGTTAAGGTGGAAGTCAACTTGAGTACCGTACAATGGAATGCATGTATGGAAATGTCATAATGAGACCCATTAAATTGTACATTGAACATTACTAATAAAAAGGTTTAAAAATAAAAATGAAGTAATTATCATGAAAATCTGAAAATTCAATCATATGGAAATTTTCTTTCCAAAAACTTACAAAAAATACAAATATAATGCTATTGTTTTGTTGGTATCCTAAGTAAAACAACCAATTCAAGTAAAATTGAGAAATAACCCTGCCCTCTAGTGGTGCTTAATAAATAGTAAAATTAGCAAAAACATCATTTTGTTGATATAACAAAACTCATATTGAAACTTATTTATGTAGAAACACTAAAACTTTAAATTCTACATCATCAAATTGACATAATTAAACAAATAGCTTGGGATATTATTTGGCTAATTTATTCTTCTAGAAATTTAGTAGAATAAATTTTACTAAATGTAAAGTGTCACCGTGTCTCTGCTTGTGAATGGCATTACCAATGTTGAATTTGATTCTTAAAAGAAATTCTCTCCTGATTTGAATTTTGATTCAAACTCTATCTAGGGGAAAAATATAGAAAATCTCCAGGTTTTCTTATTTGAACACTTTCCAAGTTGCCTTACACCAACCAGGCCTCTGGATACATCTATATACCCTATTGATATGCTGCTTATCTCTGCTTAAAGTTTGGATGAACCATTTCTCTCTTTTCTGACACAAAACTCTGAAATATCTATGTAAAGAATGAAATGAATCATCCTTATTTTGAATTTCTTTTTGACCTTAAAATATCTGCATGTCTGATTGTACATTAGATGCCATACTTTTATTCCCATAGGCAATTACTACAAGAAAAAGAAAATATTTTTAGGTAAATATAGCATGATTACACAAATTATTCATGAAAGAAAATATATAAGTGTATTGAGATCTGGAGAATAATAATCCTGAAATTTAGATGACATGTATTTGAAAAATCGGCAACTATTTTTACCTATTACTGCCATAAAAAAATTAGAGAAAGTTTCTATAGTTACAGGATTCTAACGTAAGAGCTGTTAGACACTTTAGGAACAACTGGATGTGTCTCTTCACTCACAATAAGGTAAATATTCAAAGGTGCCAACTGACTTAGCAAAGGTTGTTGTGCAGTTTGGTTGGTCAGAACCCATCAGCAAAACTGTATTTGTTTTTCTTGGGGTCCTTTTTTTAATTTTGAATTTTTGCTTTCAAAATACCCCCATACCAATGAGTCTGAACTTCCAGGGTTCAGTATGGGTGTGCTCATGACCTAATCCTAAGAATCTCCAAATATGTTAATTTACACAGAAAAGGTTAAGAATTTTGGAAGATTAGTCTGGATTACTTAAGTGAACTAAATACAGTGAAACAATGACAGAGACTTGAAGACATTGTGCCTTGAATATAGGATCCTGAGCCAAGGAATGCAGGCAGCCATTAAGCCTTCTGAAAATTGAATGAATGAATGAATGAATAAAATAGAAAAAAGAAAAGAAAAAGAAGAAAGTAAGGAACAGGGTCTGTCCAAGATCCTGCATATACAAGGAGCACAGCCTTGCCAACTTGAGATTTCTGACGTGAAAAACCATAAGATAAGAAATTTGTGTTGTTTTAGACCATTAAAATTTTGTTGATTCATTACAGAAATAGTCTATTAATGCAGCCCTAATTAACGATCCTAGCCTGCAGCTGTAGCACTGTGGCATCAGATCTCGGAAGCTAAGCAGGGTTGGGCCTGGTTAGCACTTGGATGGGAGATTGCCTGGGAACACCAGATACTGTAGGCTTGGGAGACTGACCTGGCAACCTGCTCCCAAAAATCAATCTGCCATTGAAAGTGCTATGAATAGCAGAGAAGCACTGACAATGTGTTTCACCTGTTGTATGTATGAGTTGGATACGGACTCTGTGCCACCTAACAACAATTAAAGATCATAGTTTCATGGATGTTGGAATTATTTCTTCTCTTTTACTTATTCTGGTGCTTGTTAAAGTATGTCTCTTGAATTCATAACTTTAGTATTAACTGAGAGCTTATTAAAAATGCAAAATTTTCTGGTTCCATCCCAAAATGACTTCATACTCAGTGACACTAGGGGAAAATGTGAGAGATCTGTGCTTTAAGAATCCTGGTACGTTATAAATGCTGAGTTTTGGAGCCAATGACAAATGTAAAATATTGTCGTAGCCTATTACAAGAAAAGACACACAGTAGGAAGATACATCTGTATTTTGATAAATAGAATTATTGAATTTTTAAAGTGACAAGTGAGAGCTGGTGATGTAGCACAGTGGTAGAGTGCTTGCCTACCTTGTGCAGGACTCTGGGTTTGATCTGCAAAACTGAAAGCAAAATAAAACAGAACATACTGATAACTGATTCCTTGAATCTCACCCTAACTTATGATTGCTAGATTAATGAATTTAAATATCCCACATACTTTTCAGTGCAGAAATAAGGAGCAAGAAAATTACTCTTTCCAATATGGAATTGCCTATTCAAAAGATATGACTCAAAGAAAGAAAGTACATCTAGAGCAGTTGGCAGGGTAATCTAAATCTTCCTCATCTGCCAAAAAATTGAGTAGGAAGTAAGCAAGAGGAAGTTTTTTCCATTTAATGGTTGGCATGGTTTGTGTATTCAATCAACCAACTAATGTTTGAAAGAAGAATTAGAAACTATTTTTAATTAGGTAATACATGAAAATATTCTCCATAAAACATTCAGCATATAGAAACAGAACAAACTAACAATTTTAATTACTCATCCCCATTCCCAGAGTACTACTCTGGTTGTAAACATCGTTAACCATTTTACAATTTGTTCCTGAGCCTTATTTAGATGCATTTAAGAAATTATAACATGATGTTTTCATAAACATGTACCTTGTGTATTACCACTATCAAGCTAGTAAACATGTATATCTCCCCACATAGATGCCTTTTATTTTGTCATGATGATACTTAAGATTTACTCTTTAGGAAATTTTAAGTATACAATAAATTATTAGTGGTATTCACTATAGTCCTTAAGCTGAGTTTGTAGTCTTTGATTAACATCTCTCCATTTTCATTGCCTCTTGTAATCACCCTCTGCTTTTTGGTTTTAGATTCTAAGTATGGAAGCTCATACAGCATTTGTCTTTTCGTGTCTGGCTTGTTTCACTTAGCCTAATCTCTGGATTCATCCATGTTGTCAAAATGACAGAATCTCCTTCTATAAGGCTAAGTAATATTATACTGTATCCATACACTACATTTTCTTTATCCATTCATACATTGATGGACATTTATATTGTTTCCTTATGTTGACTATTCTAAATAATGCTGCAAAGGAAAAAATAGTGAAAGTTTCTGTCTGAGATGAGAATTTTTTTCCTTTGGGTATATACTCAGAAGTAAGACTGCTGAATCATATAGTGGATTTGTTTTTAATTTTTGAAGAAACTCCATACTGTTTTCCATAAAGGCTATATCACTTTACAATCCTACCAATAATATGTAAAGGTTCCTTTTTCTCCATATTATAGCCAACTTTTGTTCTCTCTTGACCTTTTTGGTAATAGCCATTCTAACACGTGTGATATGATATAATTCTGATTTATCTTTCTATGATTATTAGTGATGCTGAGTCCCTTTTTCATTTACTTGCTAGCAATTTGTATACTTTCTTTGCAAAAATGTTGTATCAGGTCCTTTTTGATAGAGTTTTTCCTCTTTTTTGTTATTGTGTTCTTTATATATTTTGAATATTAATTCCTTATCAGATACATAGATACATGATTTTCAAATATTTTCTTCCATTCCATGGGCTATTCTTTCATTTTGTGTATTGCTTCCTTGGCTGTTCAGAAGCTTTTTATTTTGATATAGTTCCATTTGTTCATTTTTGCCTTTGTGACCTGTGCATTTGGTGTCATATCTAACAAATATCAAGACAAATTTCAAGAAGTTTTTATCACAATTTTTAAAGGAGTTTTATAATTTCATGTCTTTCAGTTAAGTATTTAATCCATTTTGAGCTTATGTTAGTGTACTGTATAGGATAATGTTCTAATTTAATTTTCTTTGCATGTGGATATACATGTTTCCCAATAGTATTTATTGAAGAGATACTTTTCTTCATTCTTTGGTTTTTTTTTTCAATATGTTTACAAAATATTGTTGGTTTATTTCTGATATTTCTATCTTGCTTCTTTGGTCTGGGTATATTTATTCCAGAGCCATATTATTTTTACCATTATAGTTTTACAGTATATTTTAAAATCTGATTGTGTGATACTTATATTTTTGTTCTTTCTACTCAACACTTTTTAGCAATTAGTCATTTTTTGTGGTTTCATATGAATTTGAGAGTTGATTTTTATATTTCTATGGGAAATATCATTAGAATTTTGATAGAGATTGCCTTGAATCTGTATGTTGTTTTGGGTAATTTGCATATTCCTTTTGTACATTTTGACAATAGTGATTTTTCCAATCGGTGAGCCCAATGCATCTGTCCATTTACTTATGTCTTCTTTAATTTCCTTCATCAGTATTTTATATTTTCAATGTAAAGATATTTCCCTTCCTAGGTTTAACTTACCCCTAAGTACTTTATTAGTTCTGATGATACTGTAACTGAGCTTGTTTTCTTAAATGATAATTTATTAGTGAATAGAAATGCTCCTGTTTTTCGAGTGTTGATTCTGTATCCTACAACCATCATTTATTGGTTTTAAGGGATTTTTGGGGGGAGGGGCATCCTTAGGATTTTATACATTTTTTGTTTGTTGGGTGCTGTCAAGTTAAATCTGATTCATAGTGACCCTATGTATAACAGAAGAAAAATGCACTGTATCTGACAGCACTTCTCTGGTATCCATAGTGTTTCCAATGGCTGATTATTTTGGGAGTTGGCTGCCAGATCCTTCCACCATTTTTGCAGTGCTGGAGATCAAACCCAGGGCCTCAGATCTCACAGAATAAGCACTCTACCAATGGAACTAAATTCCAGCCCTTTATACATATAACATCCTATTTTTACAAATAGAGATAATTTTACTTTTTCCTGTTTTTAATTTAGATGTTTAATTATTTGCTTTTACTATTGCTCTCCTTAGAATTTCCAGTGCAATAGCAATATTAATTCAAAGTAGCAAGAATTAGCCTAATTGTCTTATTCCCAATCTTAAAAGAAAATCTTTGAACTTTTCACCATTTAGTATACTATTAGCTGGGGTATGTAGTATATGGGTTATTTGTTGTATTGACATACATGCTTTGTGTACCTGATTTTTTGAGTTTTTATTGTAAATGTTCTTATTAGATGCTGTTGAGTTGGGTCCACCTAATAGTGACCATTGATAGGGTTTTCAATGGCTGATGGTTTTGGCATTGCTTTGGAAGTGGTTTGCAATGTCATTCTCCAATTATTGTAAATATATTGCCTTTTTAAAAAAATTGCTTGTATTTGTTGATAGTCATGAGATTTATTTTTCAGTTCTGTTAATCAGCTGCCGTACATATGTTAACGTGTATGTTGAACTTCCTTTGATTTCAGGGATAAATTCTACTTGATCATGGTGAATAATTCTTATAAAATGCTTTGGAATTTAGTTTGCTCAGATTTTGTTGACAATTTCTGTATATGTACTCATCAGAAATATTAACCTGTAGTTCTCTTTCTGTGTATTGTCATTATCTGCCTTGGTATCACAATGATGCTGGTTCCATAAAATTGTTGTTAGATGACCTAGAGTCAGGTCTGACACATGGTGACTCTCATGGGGTTTTCAATGGCTGATTGTTTCATTAGTAGACTCCCATATCCTTCTCCCATTTTGGTGGTGATTAGTAATCTGCTCAGTTGGTAGAGGGATCCTCCACACTTTCTGAGGACCCAGGTTAGATCCTTAGCACTATAAAAAGGGGAGAGGGATGTGGCAGTCCACTCTTGAAACAATCCGGAAAACAATCAGCCATTGAAAACCCTATGAGCTATGAGTCATACCTGACTATATGGCACATAAAATTAGTTTGGCAGTATTCCATCTTCTTTAATTTTTTTGCATAGTTTGAGATGGATTTATTAATTTCCCTATAAAGGTTTGGGAAAATTCAGTGAGCTATCTATTTCTGAGATTCTCCTTGAGGGAGTTTTTAATTACTTTTTCAATTTCCTTGTTCATTATTTGTCAGTAGAGATTTCCTATTTATTTAAGATTCAGTTTGAAAGCTTCTATGCTTCTAGAAGTTATCCATTTCTTCTAGGTTATCCAATTTGTGGATCTATAATTGTTCATAGTAGTATTTTATAATCCTTTTATTTCTGTGGTATAATTTGTTATGTCTCTTCTTTCATTTGTGATTTTATTCATTAAGACATCTCTAAGTCTAGCTAAAATTTTCTCAATCTTCCTTACCTTTCCAAAGAACAATTTAGTTTCATTTTTTCCAAGTCTCTATTCCATTTTTGGTTCTGATCTATCTATCTATCTGTCTGTCTGTCTATCTATCTATCTATCTATCTATCTATCTATCTATCTATCTATCTGTCTATCTATCTATCGAGGAGCAATTGTTATTCTTTAAATTCCTGGGATATAAACTGAATTGCTTGTTGGAAATCTTTAGAGCCTCTAATCTTCTTTCTTCGGTCTGCTTTTGCTATATTTTATGTTTTGCCTTATTGTGTTTCCATTTTCATTTGTGTCAAGATACTCTTAAAGTTTCCTTTTGACTTATTCTTGGATTTGTCAGTTGTTCAGGAGTGTTTTGCTCAATTTTCACATATTTGTAAATTTTTGAACTTCCTCCTATTTTTGTTTTCTAGCTTCACATAATTTGTGGTTAGAAGAGATAATTGATATGACTTCGGTCTTCTGACGTTTGCTAAGACTTGTTTTGTGGCGTAAAACATTACTTATCCTGGAGTATATTTCAGGCATTCTTGAGAAGGATGGATATCTTGCTGGTGTTGGATGGAATGCCCTATAAATGCCTGTTGGATGTATTCTGTCAAAGTGTACTTCAAGAGCAAAATTTTCTTGCTGATTTCCTACCTGAATTATCTATCCATTGCTGAAAGTGAAACATCAAAGTCTGTTGCTACCATCTTCTTCCTATCTCTCTATTAATATTGATTTTATATACTCAGGTGGTCCAATGCTGAGCATATATCTTTACAATCATCATATCTAATTGATATATTGGCCTTTTTATCACTATAAAATGATCCTCTTTACATCTTTTTGTAGTTTTTGACTTAAAATCAATTTTGTCTGATATAAATATAGTCACTCTGACTTTCTTTTGGTTTTCATTTACATGGAATATCTTTTTCTATCCTATTACTTTCAGTCTATATGTGTTCTTAAGGATGAAGTGATTCTCTTATGGGGAGCACATATTTCAGTGTTATTTTATTAATTATTTAATTAATTCTATATTTTGGATATATATGGTAATCACTGATATGTAAAGAATTACTATAGCCATCTTGTTAGTTGTTATATGGCTCTTCTGTAGATCCTTCATTCTTCTTTTACTAGCTACCTTTGTAATTTGATTGTTTTTAGAAGTACACTTTCTTTTCTTTTATTCTTTCTCTTTATCATTGTTATACTTATAGCCTACATATTTTGTTTTGTGCATACTATGAGAGTAATGTAAAACATGCTATACTTATTAGTCTGTTTTACAAATTTAACAGTTTAACTTCAATTACATACAAAATTCTATAATTTTAACTCACACACTTTGTTTTATTGTCACCA
>VMDO01042655.1:0-10411 GCA_007922755.1 Pedetes capensis | reverse complement strand
AAGCAAAGTAAAATCTTGGACAACCTCAATCTTTTCTCCATTTAATGTGAAGTTGCGTGCTGACCCAGTCGTAAGGATTTTTGTTTTGTTGATGTTTAGTCGTAACCCATATTGAAGGCTATGATCTTTGATCTTCATCAGTAAATGTTTTAAATCTTCTTCATTTTCAGCAAGCAAAGTGGTGTCATCTGCATAACGCGGGTTGTTAATGAGTCTTCCTCCAATCTTGATGCCGCGTTCTTCCTCATAAAGTCCAGCTTCTCGGATTATTTGCTCAGCGTATAAATTGAAGAGATAGGGTGAAAGTATGCAGCTGTAGCCCTGTGGCATCCGATCCCGTCAGATTTTGGAAGCTAAGCAGGGTCAGGCCTGGTTAGTACTTGGATGGGAGACCACCTGGGAACACCAGAAGCTGTAGGCTTGGGAGAAGGACCTGGCAACCCCCTCCCAAAAATCAATCTGCCATTGAAAACCCTATGAACAGCAGAGAAGCACTGACAATAGTGTTTTCCCCTGTTGTATAGAGGGTCGCTATGAGTCGGATACCTACTCGAGGGCACCTAACAACAAAACACTGTTTAGAATTGGGAAAACATGGATTATACCACTTCTCCCTACAAAGCGAAAAGAAAATAAAAAATATATAATGACTAGAAGGGAAGAAATAATTTTCTCTTTTTTCAAAATGTCCATATACAAAGATTAAACAAATATAAGATTATTATTATAATTAGTAAAAGAGTCTTAAAACATTTACCTAAGGGCCATAAGCCTGCAGCGGTAGCCCTGCGGCATCCGATCCCGTCAGATCTCGGAAGCTAAACAGGGTCGGGCCTGGTTAGTACCTGGATGGGAGACCGCCTGGGAACACCAGAAGCTGTAGGCTTGGGAGAAGGACCTGGCAACCCCCTCCCAAAAACCAATCTGCCATTGAAAACCCTATGAACAACAGAGAAGCACTGACAATAGTGTTTCCCCTGTTGTACAGAGGGTCGCTGTGAGTCGGATACCGACTCGACGGCACCTACCAAAACAACAAGGGCCATAAAAATTTACAAAAGACAGACTACTTATATAGCCAGAAAGGCAGTGTGGCGAGGGTGTTGGCAGCAACCACAACAATCCTTCACGCAATGAAGGACCTACACCCATCATAGGACGGCCCCTCTGCTGGGCTTCGGGAGTAGTGCTCACCCCGTGGCGCTTGGGATGGTGAAAGGATCCAGCCCAAGCTGTTTGAAACTGTCAGGGCTGGGACTGTGCTTTCTGGAGCTGGAGTTGTGCTTTGGGAGCAAGCAGCTATGACTACTATGGCGCTTCCTCAAGGCGTCTGTGGAGTGCTCAGAGTGGCCAGGCTAGCATGAGTGAGGGCAGTCTGGTCAGCTAGTAATCCTCTGCTCAAGGCAGCTGGGGCCCTGGGGAAGGGTCTAAACACTCTCAATGAGGCAGTCAAACCACCCTCCTCCCAAAGAGCTTATTTAAGGTAATAATAAATATTTCAGAGTCAGAAGCTGTACTTTTCTGACATAGTAAATGTCAACATACAGATTTCTACGCAGATTTTATGTTTAGGTTTAATATATGTATGTCAGTGGCATCATTCTGGTGCATACTTTACAGGATATTGCAAAACACGGGAAACTCATCCCCAGCAGGACCTTCTCTCATGATGATCATCGAGATCTTGTGGATTGATTATAAGTAACCTATATGCTCATGTTTCTCACTAGAGGAGTCTATTCTCCATTTAATATTGCTAGTTCCTAAAATAAATTAATGAGTCTTTGAGTGTTAGCAACAGATTTCCACTCCTAATACTTAACTAAATAAGCCTGGTTACAGGTCAGAAACTGGATCTTCCAGCAGAAAAATCGAAGGAAAAAAAAAAGCCTTTGGAAGTTCCATGGAAAGGACTATGCCAGGAATTCTTAGATATTTATACCGGAAGGAAAAAAAAGAAAGACTGCATTGCTCTGTGTTTGATACACATTTTGTTTAACAACTCGGACATTAAGTAAGATACAGCCCCCATCTCATTCTGCAGAGCCAGCTACTAATTCTGTAATTTTTTCCAATTCTTGACCACATTTTCTGCTTTACTAAATATATGTGTATCCCCAGCGCGGTGGCGCAAGCCTGTAATCCAGCAGTCTGCATAATTTCGCGAGACCCTGTCTCAAAAAGTAAAAAAATGGGCTGGGGGTGCAGCTCAGTGGTCCAGCACTTGCCAAGCATGCAAGCGCGAGGCCCTGGGTTCAGCCCCCAGTACAAAAAAAACAAAAACAAAAACAAAAAAACCCATACATACACACACACAAACACAAGTGTGTGTGTTCCACAAACAGTAGAAAATTCAGTAGAAAGCAGTAGAAAATTCAAAACATTCTGTCTTTTAAAGGCACGGAGATGAAATCCTCCTGCAGAATGTAATTATTCTGTGAGTTGCTGGTTTTATTCAACATTACGTTGAGACATTTTAAAAGGAAACCTGTTGCTCTAGCATTGCGCTACCTCTGTTCTAAGACGAATTATTATTTTAAAAAGAGACTCAGCAGCTCTGTCGATCCCCAGCCTCTGCCCCCGCGGTCATCCGAGAGGGACGAGCCCGGCCGCCAGGAGGCAGGGGCGCGACGGCCCCTGGCGCCGGGGAGTCCGCGCTCGCTAGCCTGCGCTTGCCGCGCTAGCCTCCACGTCCTGGGCGAGCTCTCGTCCTCCGCCCCGCGCGCCCGCGACTCCCAGCGCTCATGGTTCGTGGATCCGCCGGGCGGGGCCATGCGGGTCTGCCCGCGTGGGGAGGTTCGGGCCCCGCCCCACTGGCCTGAGGACGCGCGAAGGCCGCTGATCCTAGAGCCACCGGAGGGGCGTCTGCGTGTTGGACTAGCGGGCAGAGCAGCGCGGCGGAGGCTGGGCCATCCCCGGAATCCGGCCTCGCGGTGCCGTGGGGCGCCTCCTCTAAGTTAAAGAAAAGTCCGTCAAAAGCGGCCAGAAGAGGTCCCACTGGGATTCGAACCCAGGATCTCCTGTTTATAAGACAGGCACTTTAACCAACTAAGCCATGGAGCCAAACACTCATAATGTTTTGAAATGTAACTTTAATTTCTAACGGCCACAATTTTGTTACTTAAATCAGTTTTAATATTTTTAAAAAATTGTTTACGATGACCTATTTCAACTTTCTGTCCTATATAATTCACTCAGAAAGACTCAGAAAAGACTCAGGCAACTATCCATTAAGAAGCTTGCTGCGGAGAGTCTTCACCAGCTCAGCTCCTCTGCACGCATCAGGAAAGGCCACAAGGTCCTCACCTTCTCTCAAGGCCTATCTCCTTGCTGTTCTTGCTCTCAGGTCTCCCATCCACGGAGAGCCTGTAGCTCCTGATACTGACAGAGTCCTGGGAGGAGGCTGAGATTCTAAAACAGAGCACAGGACAGCCCCGATGATGGGCAGGGAATCTGGCCTTTTGAGTTCTTCAATCTTGGAACCAGAGATTTTGGAGCCAAAAGCGTGCGAATATTTGCGTGAGCCAACAACTGGATTACAGTCACCAACTCCCGATTTCCAGTTTCTTCCCTTGAACATAGCTGTTTACAGAATCTTTTTATCGTTTTTAAATTGGGAAAACATTGCTGATTAATTATTTAACCCCAATGTGTCGTTTTCATTTTAAAATCCCCTCCACTCTTATGGTCCCCCTGACTAGGTTACTCCTAACTCAGTTCTGCTACCCTATAGGACGGCTGCATTTTCAGAACTAAAGACAGACACTGAAGAAAGTTTTCTCCCAAACACACATGGAGACACCTACACACCTACCTTTAAAAACAAAGCCAAAAGACTTTCAAGGATCCCCAGTGTGGCCCAAAGAATTGTTGACAAAGAGGGGAAAAAGATAGCATGCCAAGGACTGTCTCTTGGTTTCTACCCAACAGTAACACATCAACTCACATGTCATTATCCAGAATGAGGCAAATGATCCAAACCTGACGTCTGCGGAGTGGGACCGGGTAATCTTACCCCAAGAATTGGCAGCGAATACTTATGATGATATGATGTTACCATAGTCTACCACAACTGCCAGCCAGTATTGTTATTTGCAAAACTCTGAATGTGTTTTTCTTTTCTTTTTTTAAAATTTTTCCTTTATATGTTGATCTTTCTGTGCTGAAAAATGTTTAATTTTGTGGCTTTTGAAGTTTGTGAGTTTAAAAACATGAGCACTGATTTTGTAAAGATAAGCTGGACTCCTGTGATGCTGTGGGAACCTGGTCAATATAAACCAGTGGTAGGTATGTGTGTGGGCGAGGAGAAAGGGAAAGGATGCAAATGAAGTTGTGGTTAATCACCACGAATAAAAACAAGGTGTTCTTGGCAGCAGCCTCTGGTACACGCAGACGCATCCGTATCTGAGACCCTGCCTCACAATGTTGCACACAGCCAACGGTTGCCTCAGGTACAGCTGAGCAGCAGCTTTACTGCTAGTCCCCATCCTGCTGCACTGCCCTCCCCACCCCAGATCCTCAAATCTTGTTACTCAATGCAGGATTTGTGGACAAGGAACATTGGCACCACCTGGGATCTTGTTAGAAATGTGAAATCTTGAGCCACATCTGGACCAAGAGAATCAGAATGTGCCTGTTAACCACCCCAGGCGGTTCATATGCACAGTGGAGCTGAGAAGCTCTGCTGTAGAATAGTGGCCCTCCAACCTTAGTGTGTGCAGTGGTCTCCATGGCAGCCTTCCTCTGGATTCACAGGCTGAAACTAATAACTCAATATGGTGGTATTAACAGCTGGACCTTTGAGGCAGTGATTGGGTCAGGGTGGGTTTAGTGCCCCTATAAAAGAGACTGGGGGGAGCTTGGTCACCACTTCAGCCATGGGAGGACACATAGAAGGTCCTCCATGAGGAAGAGGATCTTGCCGGACATCCAATCTTCTGGCCTTGATCTTGGACTTCTTAGCCTCCAGAACTACCAGCAACACATTTTTGTTGCTTATTGGTTACCTTCTGACTAGTAAGACATACCAATATGGTGTTTTAAGTAGCATTTCCTCAATTAAGATTTATTCCTTTATATTTGTTAAGCCTTTGTATTTGCTTTTTTGTTTGTATGTGTTCATTTTTGTTTTTGAGACAGGGTCTCACTATGTAGCTCAAGGCTGGCCCTGGACAAACGATCCTCCCATTTCCGCCTCCTGAGTGCTGGGATTATAGGCACAAAGCACTGTTCCTGGCTTTCTGGTATTTACTTTCTAGAAAAGTATATTTGTTCTTATCAGTGTTAGATATTGTTTCTCATAATTTGTCTGTCTTTGTCTGCCTTTCTGTGTCTTCCCCACCTCACTGATAGTGGCTTAGAAATGTGACATAAGTTGACCAATGAATGTGGGTGGAAGACAGAGTGTGTGATTCCGAGGTAAAGCTTGAAAAAGTCATGGCAAAGTTTTCCATCCCACCTGCTTCCTCCATGTCAACAAGAGAATAACATACCACCAATCTGCTACCAGAGAATGAGAAGATATATAGAAGTAAAGATAATACAACAAAAGCCCAGACAATTCCATCTGGGCCCAGCAGAGCCTACCAAAAAAGGGACCTATAAGTGAGAAATAGGTGTTTGTTACTCTAACCCACTGAGATCCTTGGCCTATTTTTTTTCCTTTTAGGTTGTCCAACATTTTTCTTATTTACTTGAAACATCACCGTCAAGTTTATGTTCCATAAATATACTAGATGAAGTGTTTTATTTACTATGCATTTAAAATTTTCCAAATTACTAATTTTATTTTTATACTTAATATTTTTTTCAATATAAATTACAAAATTTCAGTAGAGTTAAATGTGAAAATTTGTCCTCAACACTGCACACACGCGCACGCGCACGCGCACACACACACACACACACACACCCCACACAATTTGCTCCTCGATAATAATGTTTTGGAAATCATCCTTTGGTATTTTTTCCCATCTACCACTTATATAACTATACATCTAAATTTGTCCTGCAGCCATATCACTGTGGCATCCTGTTGGGGTTCAGCTCCAGCCAGGCGAGGATTCAGAGCCATGCCTCAACACTAGGTGAATCCCAGGACTCTTGGGGCTTAAGTGATGTAGGGGCATATTGGGAGGAAAAGGGGAGAAACCCCAAAACAGGGAAAACAGGGTTCCAGGAGTTGATGGAAAAAATAGAACAATGAGAATAAAAATGAAAGTAATGTAATGGACTTGGCAAGCAAAAGCCTGCCAGAGTAGGACTGTAAACTGTGTAAATATGATTGGACAAAAATACTGTACTGTGATTGGACATTTTTCCTGTAACCCAACTGGACACTTTTCTTGGACTCTGGTCAAATTTAAAGAACTGTGATAGGATCAAATATCAAGCCCGGCCATTAATCCCCAGCTCCTATTGGACCATAAAGAATAATAGACTTGCACCTGATTGGCTTAGGCTAGTCCGGGGAGGGCTATATAAGGAGTTGCACTGAGGCAGTCAGGATGCTCCCCACTGCCACCATTGCTTTCCTGACAACAAAGGCCAGAAGACAGGACATAAAGACCAGGACACCCAGATGGCACACCCTAGGACCTCCAAGTAAGCTGAGGACAGTTCCTTGGCCCAGTGCCTAGGGACAGAAGCTGAGGAAAGTCTCCAGTCCCAGCACCAGAGACAAAAGAGCTGCCGCTGCCCTCCAGGCAGCAACAAGAGCTGTAGCCCTCTGTTTTATCTGTAACACTGTGTAAGGGCAGAGAGGCAATAAAGAGCTGTGCGGTCCCTGCAAAGGTAAAGTGTCCCGAGGCTTTTCCTTTCTCCCCCTCTCCTCTTGCAGTGTTCCCAAGGGCTGCTTGAGTCTGTGCTCCTCAGAGGAGGGTCCTGAGTTAGTATTATCTATGTACGCAGCCGTGCCTCCCATCCCTAAAATCCAGGCCAACCGGAGAGGTGTGAGCCGCAACTCACAAAGTGAGAGCTGGTTGGTGGCGCCAAAGAAGGACCTCAGGAGCCTTCTTATTATAGAAAGGACAAGGGTTTTATTTCACTGCTCCTGTAAGCAAGGTCAGGAACAAGGCTAAAGATGTTATAGGCCCCGATGGTATGTGCTGGCCTTGACTCTCACAGCTCACCTTCTCTATTCTCCTCCTCCCCAGGCATGGGGAGGAATTGGAGAGCACTTCGTGTCTTGATAGATCCCTTCAGCTCCTCAGGTCCCTGGGCTTGACATAGCATCTTGCTAGAAGGTCTGGTTGATTGGAGATCGTAGGTATCTGGAGTAGGGTGCAATGGTCCAAGTTGAGGGGTCCAGGTGGCAGGTGAAGTTAAGCTGAACACAAGAGGGATACTGGGGGTGGTCAGTGGCCTGTTTAAATACATTTTGAGAGGGGGGTGGGCTAGGGAGTAGCCAATCATGACAGGGCTCATGCCTGGGGCAACTGCCACCAACTGCCATGCAAATAGGGGCTTGCAGTTCTACAGTTTTGGTAGGTGGATAAGGCACAGGCAGAGCCAATCACGATTGTTCCTCTACTGACCAATCACAGGGGTTTGGGTGACCAATCAGAGTGGAGGTAGTCACTCCAGAGCTGGATTGGTCGGGGGCCATCTTGGGTTACACCAGGATGTGGGACAAAGGTGACCGGTCGCCATCTTGCCCCATAGGGTCTAATGGAGGCAAATGACCAGGATGTATGGCAATGGTCACTGACCCTGGAGACCAGAGTTTAGTAACCCAAGTGGACCAGATGGGCTCCTCCTTTGATGGTACACTCTCTACCCCCTGAGGCTCCCATGCCCTGGAGGATAGATGTTGGCCCTCCAGGTGGATCAGAGGGGCTCCTGCCTTGGGGGTACATTCTAGGATTCCCCTACAGCATTCAATCTTGTCAGGTCTTAGAAGCTAAGCAAGGTCAGACCTGATTAGTACTTAAATGAGAGACTGCCTGGGAACACCAGGTGCTGTAGGCTTGGGAGAAGGACCCAGCAACCTACTCCCAAAAACCAATCAGCCATTGAAAACCCTATGAATAGCAGAGAAGCATGACGATAGTGTTTTAATCTATCATACATAAGGTCGTTATGAGTCAGACACTGACTCAACAGCACCTAACAACAACAAAATTTGTCCTAATATTTAAAAATTACATTTAGGCCAGGCATGGTGGCGCACACCTGTAATCCCAGCGGCTTGGGAGACAGAGGCAGGAGGATCGCAAGTTCGAAACCAGAGGAAGTCAGCATGACTGGGGGCGCAGCTCAATGGTCCAGCACTTGCAAAGCATGCAAGTGCAAGGCCCTGGGTCAACCCCCAGTCCCACAAAAAAAAAAAAAAAAAAAAAAAAAAAAAAAAAATTATTTTGGAAAAAGAAGTGCAATAAAGACCTTAATGTGGAATTAGGCATGGTGGTGCATACCTTTAATTCCAACACTTAGGACAATGAGGAAGGAGGATCAACACATCCAGGAGTTAAAGGTCAGCCTGGTCTACATAGGGAGTTCTAGGCCAGACTGTGATACATGTCTCAAAAAAATGGGGGAGGGGGAATAAAAGAATACCTTAATTTGTTCCAATGAGTTAGCCTCCTATCTCATAGGAATTTTTTACTTAGTCTTGGAAACACCATCTTTATATTTCCTTGACTTATGAAGGCAATTTGTGCATGAAAACTATAAGGTATCTTATCATGAATGGAAATAATATTACTATTCATTATAATTTTTAAAAAGCAAACAGCTAGGTATAGTGGTACACACCTGTAATCTCAGCACTTGGGAGGCTGAGGCAGGAGGATCAGGAGTTTGAGGACAGCCTGGACTACATAAGGAGATCCTATCTCAAAAATAAAAATAAAAAATGAATAAATACTAAATTGACACCTATTTACCCATTTATTCTTCATGTACCCCACACTTTTCTAAGTTATAAGGTTAAGACAAAACATTAAAAACTCATCTTCTTTAAGTGTGTCATATTGTAGCAGGAAAATAGAAAGATGTATAGGGTAGATGACTAGAGAAAAATAAAGCACAGAAGGAAAAAAGGAAATGAGAGAAAGGAGGAAGCACAGTGTAAGGCATTCCAGGCTATTGTAAGATCTTTGCTTTTTACTTTGAATGAGGTAGGAAGCCACAGGAGGATTTTGAGTGGAGGACATAATTTAATCTATATTTTAAGAAAATCTCTTAAAAGGAGCTTGCCTAGCATGCCAAAGGCCCTGGGTTCTAGCTCTAGCACTGAAAAGAAAAAGAAAAAAAAAAAAAAAAAAAAAAAAAAAAAAAAAAAGGAAAAGGAAAGAAAAGAAAAAACCACCTGTATGACTGCTGAGTTGGGAATAGAGTGAAGGAAGGTGTCTTAGTCCTCTATAACAAAACACCATAGACTGGGTACTTTATAAATGACAGAAATTTATTTCTCAGAATTCTAGAGGCTGGGAAGTCCAAGACTAAGGTGCAGGCAGATGTGGTCAGTGAGGAGCAGCTTTCTGGTTCACAGGTGGCACCTTCTAGCTGTGCCCTCACATAGTGTAGGGGGATAGGCATCTCCTAGGCTAATCCACTCCTGGGGGCTCTGCTGTCTTAATTATGTCTCTTACTAGTTCTTTTCCCCCACACGTCTGTCAGTTTGCCGCACTGTGGGGGCTTGTGTATTGCAATGAGGCTGAGAGTTCTGCCACTGGTACCTCAGATATGAGCAAGATTACCCATAGTGGACAGGTTTTCAGCTGAGCTTCCAGACTAAGGCAGACTAGGGAGTAGGACCTGGCGAACCACTCCCGAAACAACTAGCCATTCAAAACCCTATGAATAGCAAAGAAACACTGTCAGATATAGTGCTGGAAAAATGAGCCCCCCAGGTTGGAAGGCACTCAAAAGACTACTGGGGAAGAGTTGCCTCCTCAAAGTAGAGCCTACTGTGATAACGGAAATGGAGTAAAGCCCCAGGGACCTCCATTTGCTGATGTGGCATGACTCAAAATGAGGAGAAACAACTGTAAACATCCATTAATAATTGGAACATGGAATGTACGTAGTATGAATCTAGGAAAATTAGAAATCATCAAAAGAGAAATGGAGCGCATAAACATTGACATTCTAGGCATCAATGAGCTAGAATGGACTGGCATGGGCCATTTTGAGTCAGACAGTCATATGGTCTACTATGCTGGGAATGATAAACTAAAGCGAAATGGGGTTGCATTCATCATCAAAAAGGACATTTCAAGATCTGTCATGAAATACAATGTTGTCAGTGATAGAATAATATCCATACGCCTACAAGGAAGGCCAGTTAATATGACTATTATTCAAATTTATGCACCCACCACTAAGGCCACAAATGAAGAAAGGGAAGACTTCTATCAGCTTCTGCAATCTGAAATAGGTCAAACATGCAATCAAGACATACTGATAA
>VMDO01042654.1:0-10411 GCA_007922755.1 Pedetes capensis | reverse complement strand
TTTCTTTTTGCATTATGGGGGGTTCCAATGCAGAGCCTTATGCATATTAGGCACTCTCAGTCCCTTTTATTATTTGTTCTTTGAAATGGACTCTAAATTGCACAGGCTACCTCTGGCCTCATATTCACGATCCACCTGCCTCAGCCTTCTGAGTTGCTGGGATTATAGGCACACTCCCTGGGATTACAGGCACCCAGTACCTGACTATTTCAACAAAGCAAGTTTCTCCTCTTCCTTGTCCTACCCTCTCCTCCTTCTATTTTGTCTTCTCTTCTGTCTTCTCTTCCTCTTCCTCCTCCTGCTTTTTCTTTTTCCTTTTTCTGATTCTTTTCCTTTTTCTTTGTCTTAAATCTAAATTTTTGTTTGGTTCCTGGATGCTCACTCATCAGCACCCTCCAATGCACTCCCTTTTCTAGTATAATTTTTCTAAAATACCTGGATATGTCATTTTTATGCTAGAAATTTCTTTGTTCAAATCTCCTTCATACTGACCCCTTTTGTTGTTGTTGTTGTTAGGTGCCGTCGAGTCGGTATCCGACTCATAGCGACCCTCATAGGGTTTTCAATGGCGCACTGTTTCGGGATTGCCTTGGGAGTGGATTGCCAGGCCCTTCTCCCATTTTTGCGGTGCTGGGAATTGAACTCCGGGCCTAAGAGACTGCAGCACAGCGCTCTACCCACTGAACTAAATCCCAGCCCACTGACCCCTTTAGAAGAGCAAATATTTTAATTAAATGAAGTTTCATGGAAGTTTTGCTTGTGTATTATCCTAGTTTTATTCATTTCTTTTTTTCCTTTTCTTGACACATTTTACTTCAGGAATGGAATACCTTTGACCATCTTCTAGGAACAGCATTGAGATCATCTGGGTCTTTGTAGTTTTTCATCCCATTTTATGCACTTGTGGATGGATTCCATGGTTCACATATCCTAAGCTGCTCAAAGATAAATGATGGAATTATCATGCTTCTTTAATTTTATTCCTTGATATCCTATGAAAAATTCACCTTTTATTTAAGTCTCTATTCAGAAATCACATCTCTGAAGCAAATGAAAATTTGTGCTTCCTCTTTATTGAACTCCTTATAATTGAATTTTTACTCCCTTTACAATATGTGCTTATTTGCCCTTCAAGTAAAGTTGGCTGTTTTCATGCCGTTCTCTGCTACTTGACCACAAACTCTTTTGAGAGCTGACCTATACGCCTAGAACTGGACTTTGTAGTCACAAAATTGGGCTTTGTAGTTGAGAAATCATTTGGTTCAATCAAAGAATGGTCTGATTGGAAAGAAAAATTAACTGGGAGACAATACAATTATTTCTTGTGTACATGATTTAAATATGTATTGCCTCATTCACTTGTCATCTTTTATTTACAGATTAGTGTGTCCAGCCATTGTATGTCACTGTGGATAAAATTAATAAGATAGTTGTTTGTCTTTAAGAAACCCAGTCTAATGAAAATGATAGAAAATAGAAATATAGTTCAATGTGAAAAGGATGGGAATGGAAATATGACTTGAAATCATGGGAAAATAATGTGAAGGTAACTCTTTTACCCTGAAGAGGTCAGGGCATGTCTTCAGTAAAATATTTATTATAAATTTGGGTTTTAATGCTGAATCTGGTTGATGAGGTAGAGAGGAATTAATGGGCATTGAAGGTAGGAAGAGATAGCCCAAGAAAGAGCAAAATACTAAAAATAGCGCTATGTGGGATGGACATTAGTTGCTTCTATCTTGCTTAAAATAATCACTGGCAAGGGACAGTATTGGAGCAATATATGGATACCACAGTATGGAGTGCTCTGAATCTTCTGTTACAACACTTGGAATTGACATTGGAAGATAGAAATTTCAAAGGTCCTCTATAAAAAGCAATAAAATGATGATGAGTCCTTTAAAAAGGGAATCTCTTTTCATAGATGTTTAGGAAATTTTAAGGTAGAGAAAGTAAATTAAATAGCTCTCCTTCCTGTGGGATTTTTCAAAGTTTCAGTATGCTAACGTGTACTCTGACAATACAAAAAAACAGGTCTAATATTGAGTATTTCACAAATAAATTTGTCCTCTCATAGGTATGTGCTTTTTAACCAACAACAATTTGTTGTTGTTGTTGTTGTTGTTAGGTGCCGTCGAGTCGGTATCCAACTCATCGAGACCCTCATAGGATTTTCAATGGCTGAGTGCTTCGGGATTGCCTTGGGAGTGGATTGCCAGGCCCTTCTCCCATTTTTGCGGTGCTGGGAATTGAACTCGAGACCTCAGAGACTGGAGCGCAGCACTCTACCTACTGGGATTTGGCTGAGCCAAATCCCAGCCATAACTAGTAGCTTTCGTATTTTGTGACATCAGTATAGATGGGGAATCATGAAAGAAGAGATTTGAGTTGTAATTAGATCACTATGGCATTTGGAAAGTAGAAATGAGGAAAGGATAAAAAATATAGGAATGTTATTGTGGAATTCCAAAAAATATGACAAACTTAACTAATGTTATAACAAGCAGAGGCATGGAGTAGAAAGAGCATATACGAGACATTTCCTGGTATAAGTAGGAGTATTAGTTCAATGAAACAAAGAAAGTTCAAAAGAGCTCAGGTTTCCCATTTATCTGAGTAGTTAAATATATGTTGGCAATAGTGAGAATGTGGGGATAGAAATTTTTTTAGAGAAAGAGAAAGGTGGTTTTGTTTTTTGAAATGTCAATTTTGAGCTTCTCATGGAAATCCAGTTGGATATGCCTAATTCAAAGTGAGATTTTGGACTCAGGAGTGTGGAAAATGATCTCAGTTCAGAACAACATTTGGTAATCACTATGCTACCTGTGGAAATTACCAACTACCAACATGATGTTTTTATTAGTCCTTAGTTTCAAAGTGTTTGTTGTTGTTAGGTGCTGTCAGGTTGAATCCCATATATAGAGGCCCTAATAAGGTTTTCAATGGCTGATTTGGGAGTGGATTGCCATATTTATCTCTCATTTTTGTGGTGCTGGACATCCACCCCAGGACCTCAAAAGAGCAATGCAGCACTCTACCAAGTGAGCTAAACCCCAGCCCCTTCAAAGTGTTTATCCTTATTTAATAAGGACAATTATGAGCAATAAGAGTTGAACCGAGTGGTTTTTCTTAGGCATTTTGAAATAAAATTCATGATTGCCTTCATTTTGAAGATAAAGAAAAGATAATAGCCCTTTTTTAGAACTATTCTGACCAATGTTGTTTTTGTTGTTAGGTGCCCTTGAGTCGGTATCTGACTCATAGCGACCCTCATAGGGTTTTCTATGGCTGACTGTTTCGGGATTGCCTTGGGAGTGGATTGCCATGTCCTTCTCCCATTTTTGCAGTGCTGGGAATTGAACTTGGGACCTCAGAGACTGCAGCACAGCGCTCTCCCAACTGAGCTAAATCCCAGCCCCATTTTGACCAATATCAAGTGTATTAAAAAAAGCAAAAGTTCACCAAAATTAAATTAAATTTTATAAAAAGACTAAACAAGATTATCATGGGTTAATATTTACAACAATATTTCTTTTTTTTTCAAATTGCCTGCTTGTATTATGCCTTGAAAACTGTGAAAGACTACTTGTATATTCTTGTAGAGGCATCAAAAAACGGAACCAATAAAAGGCAACTCTGGTCAAACCCAAAAATGAATGCTACTGCCCTATCAACTGCATCTATCCTGAGGTAAATATCAAGTCCCAACAGCGATTCAATAGTGACAAATTAGTGAGATATAAATTATTAATATCAATAGTTCTTTATATTCTATACTTCATAAAATATTTAGGAAGTATTAAGTGCGGTGATTAATACTTCCTAAATATTTTATGAAGTGTAGAATGGATAGATTTGAAAATTTGCACTGTTTTTTATCATTTTGTTTCCATTGGAAAATGTGCCATCTGGAACAAGCACATACACACTGACTTAATACTTTCTCTCAGATATCAATCAGTTTTGTTTTCTTATCATGTTGGGTATCAAATACAGGACCTTACACATACTAGACAAGCATTCTACTATCAAGCTGTATCCCCAGCCTACTGGGAATTTTTCTTCTCTTTTTTTCTTTTCTGTTTTCTTTTTACATTTTGCAGTACTGAGTGGTTGAATCCATGGCCTCATGTATGCTTTCCAAGCACTCTACTACTGAGCTTTACCCCCAGCCCCTTTTTTACTTTTTATTTTGAGGCAGGGTCTTGCTAAATTGCTGAGACTGCCACTGGCCTTGAACTTATGGTCTTCCTGTCTCAGCCCCCAGTGTTGTTAGGATTGCAGGCATATACCACCATGGGCAGTTGGCAATCAGTTTTTATTGGCCCAAGTAAATATGAGACTAACAAAACTTGTATAGTTCATTAGTGTTATTAAGATATGTAGTAAAGCCAATTTAATTTTGTATTCATATAAGGGATCTATGAACTTGGAGCTTTGCACTATAGCAAACATGCTTTGTGACAAACCTTGACCCACAATGTGTAATATCTAACAAAGTAAAGATGTAGAACTGATTAGAGACTGATATTAATGATATTAATTATGATATTAATTATGTCAATTTTAAAACACTTCCAGTTGCCTATTTCATTATGTATACTACGAAAGCAACATGTTTAAGAATGAGAAACAGCTGATTGCAATATATATAATACTGTCATGTTGCTGAAAAGTACAGAATTAGAAATAAAGACAAAATGCTTGAAAATTATATGAATCTAAGGTGCAGATTTAGTCCACACAGATTTAGTGCAGTAGTTCCGTACACAATGGAGAGCTAACACTGAGTTTCTTTAATCAAAACATAGATTTCTAATCGAAATATGCAATTATTGGCAAGGCATGGCCACTGAGCAGTCAGGACAGTCAATGGTTATAATTGTGATCCTTAAGGAGATGTGCTATATTCCATGCCTAACCAGTGCAAGTGATACAACTGGTCATAGAGAAGGCTCTTTGCCAGCAGTATTCTTTTACTTGTTGGATAGTGAGAAGGTTTTGAATGAGGAGGGCAGAGGAGAGTCTCATAACAGCATCCATTCACCAACAGTAACAGATTTTGCCAGTTGGTATAATTGTCATTGTGCACAGAAGCTGAATATGAGCTTTGCCCTGCCTCTTCAACTCAACGGCACCTCCAACCCCACCTCAGAGTGCTAATAAATTACAACAGTGAGATATAGTTGCAAAAAGATCAGAGGCTGTGAAGAATTTCTGGAAGGTTTCCTGCAGGGCAATGTAGTCTTGTTGGGTGTGAGAGAAACAGGGAATGATGGAGCATATCTTGCTATCCCAAAGGCGCTTTGCTCCACAGACATACTTTGAACAACTTTCACCCTTTCCCCTACTCTCTAACTTCCTTACCATGGAAGTGCACAAGTTAAGATATAGATTTTCCATTTTTCCTAACTGGTTCAAATATTGATATGGTTGATAAATCACAGAAAGAATGCAGAACTATTAATACAAAAAGATAAACTGGTGGACCAGACACAATAGGAATTTAAAACAAATATTTCCAAAACTAATTGACTAATTGACAAATGAGTGTGAAATCAGAAATTATCAAATGTTGTTAACTGTAGGATGCACCAATATTTTTCCATAAAAAAGTGCTCTATAATGACTAAAATTTAGCTTTTAGAGTTTTTATTATATTTACTAGTAAATTTGTTTTATATATATTAGGATATAAATAGCCCATAACCCACAATCACATATTAATCCCTTTGGAATCTTTAGCATGCATGATATTGTCTCATGGCATGTGTAAGATCATTAAGATCTCATCATCAATTTTTTAAATTTTATTAAATACATGGCTACTCCCCCCACCATTGGACTATATCATTGGAAAATAAATATTTTTGTTTAAAGTCAGTAGAAAGTTGTTTAAAAGTCAGTGTTTAACACCTAGTCTGGACTTCGTCACACCTGCTTCTTCTACATTGAAGTTTCTTTGATAAATTCTTAGGTATTTGATAATTTGCCATGCCTTCAGTTATGTCAGTTGGCCTGTCTACTGGCAATTTCATTTGTCAACTTGCTTAAACATTTTTATTTTTAATTTTGCAGTACTGCTAAATTTGACACTGGGACAGGAGGACCAAAAAATCTAGGGATGTTATTTTTTTTCAACTGGGCTATCCAATACATTTAGAACAAAAATGGCAAGGACCCTATATGATCTCTTTAGCCATCCCTACAGCTGTAAAATTCCAAGGACTTCCATACTGTATACATAGGCCCTGAATTAAAATTTCCCCACAAGAATCAAAATCATTCTCTCCCTGAGATGTATGGAAAACCTCTTATGTTCCATAGAAGTCTGCCTGACTTGAATACTGGAAGAGTCTAAAACCAGTGTCAACGAGCAATCTCCCTAAACTGTGGCAGGCTGAACATACCTAAAGGGATTCTCTGCAGACATAAATGATAAATGTCCTAAAAGAGGCACTTGATCAATTACAAATAGATTTGTTAACCTTTTTTGTGGAACTGCTACTTGCAAAACAAATTTGACTACCCCTGGACTGACATTATCCAGACTCTCTGCACCCTGTTTTTTCCATGTGACATACAAGATTCCTACATACCTATCCCTCATAACTCAAATCATTTCGTGCTCCCTTTAGCTCCATCCCCTCTTAAAAATATCATATTCTTGCCTTTCTCTGTGACTTTTCTGACAATGTGGTTAATAATTTTCACCATAATGCCCCTTTCCTGTCATTGTTTCCCAGTCTCCAGTCTCCCTAAGGACTCCAGTTTTCAATACCAAATCCATACTTTTAAGGATATTTATCAAGTTCTAAATTTTAGAAATCTTGAGCTGTCCATTGTTTTTATCTGGAAGCTATTCTGCTACTCCTGTTCCTCCACTTGTTTGGGTCACTGCCAATGTAACTTACCAATCCAAAATCTGGAGAGTAGATGCCTCCCAGCTGTAATGCCTAAATAGTGTCTATGATTTCAAAGTAACACATAACCTGAACAACCTTTACTGGAAGAGCAATCCAGCTCTTTCAACTATTCTTATAGCAAATAAATTCTGACCCTTCTCACAAAATTCCAATTGCGGGTCCCACCACCTTCAAAACCATATTATCATATCAGGCACCTCTTTGTATCTCTCAGAGCCATTCTAGAGTCACCCTATATAGCACTTGGATCTACATTTTTGCAATTACATAATACAAATCATTCCATCCATTAAGCACACTAATTTTCACCTCCCTCACTCAGGAATACCCTTCTTTAAGAGATATGTGTGCTTTTCAGGCACCCTCTCAACCTTATTAGGGGTTTCTCAACTGCCATCACATCTCAGTTTTGACTTAGCTGATGAAAAACTTGCTGCAAAATTTTTCCTTGGCAAAACTGTGATCAAGGCACATCAGTCTCGTGCCATTAAGACCCTCCTAAACTTCACATCACCCAATTCCATAATTTGGGTAAGATTTAAATAATAAGTTTATACTTAAAAGAAAATCACTTTGTCCCCCCCACACACCCTCAGGAATCCTTTTGACCCCTAACTGGAACTATTTTAATTGGAAATCTTTCACTATGGGAAACTGAAAATCAAGTTTCCTCTTTTCTATTCAACAAAATTTGTGCTTATATAATCAAGGTATCTTCTTTCTTTGTGGGATATACATATCTCTTTGTCTTCCTACTGATTGAACAGGGACTTGTACCTTAATTTACCATACTGTAGACATCCAAATAGCTCCTAATAATCAACTGTTTTAGGAGCTCTATCAGCCTCTATAAGGCCCCAATATTTTGCTTCCGCTCCTTTGTTCACAGGTCTAGGAATCACTACCAGTCTAAGGAATGGAATCAGCAGACTTATAACATCCATAATATATTACAGATATCTGTCCCAAACTTGGTAAACAGCTTATAAAATATTGCCCTGCAAATCAATGTCCTATAAGATCAAATAGATCCATTGTTGTTGTTTCTCTTAGGTGCTGTGGAGTTGGTGTTCAACTCATAGCGACCCTAGCTAAAATAGGGGAAACACTATTGTCAATGTTTCTCTGCTATTCATAGCATTTTCAATGGCAGATTGATTTTTGGGAGTGGGTGGCCAGGTCTTTCTCCCAAGCCTAAAGTATCTGGTGTTCCCAGGCAGTCCCCCATCCAAATGCTAACCAGGCATGACCCTTTTAGCTTCCAAGATCCCATGGGATTGGAGGCCTCAATGCTATGGCTGCAGGCATGGATCCATTAGAAGGTGTAATTCTTCAAAATCAACAATGATTAGATCTCTTGACTGTTGAAAAGGGAGGTCTCTGCATGTTCCTAGGAGAAAAATGCTGTGTCTATGCAAGCAAGTTAGGAATAGTCTGAGAAGGAGAAAACAAAAGTCTTAGAATAGGCCTCAAACATTCACCAACAGTTGTCAGATTCTTGGAAATCCTGAACTTCTCAGCAACTTTGGATGTCTTGATTTCTCTCCCTTATTGGACCTTTTGCCATGCTCTTATTTGCTTTAGCTTTGAGTCCATGTTTCTTAAAAGGCTTCACTAATTTCATACAGAACTAGATATAATCCATATCCTTAACAGTCACGAACCACCAGCCTACCATTATGTATCAACTTCTTCCCCACACTCCTATTAACTTTTAACTTGCAGAATCCATGAAGCCCCAAGTCAGCAAGGAATAGATTGACAGAACATCTGCTTATCTCTTTTTAAAATACAAACAAAGGACAATAATATAAGGGTTCCACAGAACAACATGTCTATGAGGACAGTTGTCCCCACCATGAGAAATGTTTATATATTCATCTACCAATAACACCCCCCCCACGTCTGTCTGTTTACCACACTGGGGGGCTTGTGTGTTGCGATCAGGCACAGAGCTCTGCCACTGTAACCTCAGACATGAGCAAGGTTACCCATGGTGGACAGGTTTTCAGCTGAGCTTCCAGACTAAGACATACTAGGGAGTAGGACCTGGTGAGCCACTCCCGAAACAACTAGCCATTGAAAATCCTATGGATACCAAAGAAACACTGTCAGATATAGTGCCGGAAAATGAGGTCCCCAGGTTGGAAGGCACTCAAAAGACTACTGGGGAAGAGTTGCTTCCTCCAAGTAGAGACTACTATGATGACGGAAATGGAGTAAAGCCCCAGGGTGCCCAAATTGCTGATGTGGAATGACTCAAAATGAGGAGAAACAACTGTAAACATCTATTAATAATTGGAACATGGAATGTACGTAGTATGAATCTAGGAAAATTAGAAATCATTAAAAGAGAAATGGAGTGCATAAACATTGACATTCTAGTCATCAGTAAGCTAAAATGGACCAGCATGGGCCATTTTGAGTCAGACAATCATGTGGTCTACTATGCTGGGAATGATAAACTAAAGAGAAATGAGGTTGCATTCATCATCAAAAAAGACATTTCAAGATTTGTCATGAAACACAATCTTGTCAGTGATAGAAAAATACCCATACCCCTACAAGGAAGGCCAGTTAATATGCCTATCATTCAAATTGATGCACCCACCACTAAGGCCACAAAGGAAGAAAGGGAAGACTTCTATCAGCTTCTGCAATCTGAAATAGATCAAACATGCAATCAAGATATACTGATAATAAATGGTGACTAGAATGCAAAGGTTGGAAACAAACAAGAAGGCTCAGTAGTTGGAAAATATGGTCTTGGTAACAGAAACGAAGCTGGAGATCCCATGATAGAATTTTGTCAGACCAATGACCATTTCATTACAAATGCATTTTTTCAACATCATACATAGAGACTATACACATGGACTTCACCACATGGAACATACAGGAATCAAATAGACTACATATGTGCAAAGAGACGATGGAAAAGCTCTGTACAAAATGTCAAAACAAGACCGGGTGCTGACTGTGGATCAGAACATCAACTTCTCATATGCAAGTTCAAACTGAAGCTGAAGAAAATTAGGACAAGTATACAAGAGCCATGGTATGACCTTGAGTATATCCCACCTGAGTTCAGAGACCACATCAAAAATAGGTTTAATGCATTAGACACAAATGATAGGAGACCAGAAGAGCTGTGGCATGACATAAGAGATATCATTCAAGAAGGAAGCAAAAAGTTCTTAAAAAGACAAGAAAAAAAGAAAAGACCAAATTACATGTCAAAAGAGACACTGGACCTTGCCCTCAAACGTGGAAAGTCAAAAGTCAGGCAGCTAAAGCAAAAGGAAGACATGAGGAAGTTAAGGAACTAAACAGAAGATTTCAGAAGGCAGCTCGAGAAGACAAAAACAAATATTATAATGACATGTGCAAGGAACTGGAGGCAGAAAACCAAAAGGGAAGAACACACTCTGTGTTTCTCAAGCTTAAGGAAGTGAAGAAAAAATTCAAGCCTCGAGTGGCAGTAG
>VMDO01042653.1:0-10410 GCA_007922755.1 Pedetes capensis | reverse complement strand
AATAATCTTTTGCTTTTCTCATGAATCATGTCTTTGATGTCATGCCACAACTCATCTGGTCTTCAATCATTAGTGTCTAATTCATCAAACCTGTTCTTGAGGTGGTCTCTGAACTCAGATGAGATATACTCAAGGTAATACCTTGGTTTTCATACACTTGTTCTAATTTTCTTCAGTTTCAGTTTGAACCTGCATATGAGCAGTTGATGGTCTGATCCACAGTCAGCACCTGGTTTTGTTCTGACTTTTGATATTGAGGTTTTCCATCATCTCTTTCCACAAATGTAGTCAGTTTTGTTCCTGTATGTTCTATCTGGTGAATACCATGTTAGAGTTACCATTTATGTTGGTGAAAAGCTTTTGTAATGAAAAAGTCATTGGTCTGATAAAATTCTACCATGTGATCTCCAGCATCATTTCTATTATCCATGCCATATTTTCCAATTATTGAGACTTCTTTGTTTCCAATTTTTGCATTCCAGTCACCAGTAATTAGCAGTCCATCCTGATTAATGTTTGATCTATTTCAGGTTGCAGAAGCTGGTAAAAGTCTTCCCTATCTTCATTTGTAGACTTAGTGGTGGGTGCATAAATTTGAATAGTAGTCATATTAACTGGCCTTCCTTATAGGTGTGTAGATATTATTCTATCACTGACAACACTGTACTTCAGCACAGGTCTAGAGATGTCTTTTTGATGATGAATGCAACCCTATTTCTCTTTAATTTGTCATTCCCAGTATAGTAGACCACTCAAAATAGCCCATGCCATTCCATTTTAGTTCACTGAAGCCTAGAATGTCAATGTTTATGTGCTACATTTCCCTTTTGATGATTTCTAATTTTCCTAGATTCATACTATGTACATTCCATGTTCCAATTATTAATGAATGCTTACAGTTGTTCCTTCTCATTTTGAGTCATGCCCCATCAGCAAATGGAGATGCTTAGGGATTTACTCCATTCCCATCATTAAAGTAGACTCTACTTTGAGGTGCCTGCAGCTGTAGCACTGCCTGCAGCTGTAGCACTGCGGCCTCTGATCCCAGAAGATCTTGGAAGCTAAGCAGGGTGGGGCCTGGTTAGTACTTGGATGGGAGACCACTAAGGAACACCAGATACTGTAGGCTTTGAAGAAGGACCTGGCAACCCACTCCCCAAATAAATCCACCATTGAAAACCCTATGAATAGCAGAGAAGCACTGACAATAGTGTTTTGGCTGTTGTACATAGGGTCGATATGAGTAGAATACTGACTTGATGGCACCTAACAACAACAACTACTACTTTGAGGAGGCAACTCTTCCCCAGTCATGTTTTGAGTGCCTTCCAACCTGGAGGGCTCATTTTCTGGCACTATATCTGAAAGTACTTCTCTAGTATTCATAGGGTTTTCAATGGCTAATTTTTCAGGAGAGGGTTAGCCATGTCCTTCTCCCTAGTCTGTCTTAGTCTGAAGCTCAGCTGAATTCTGTCCACCATGAGTGACCCTGCTGGGTTTGTAATACTGGTGGCATAGCTTTCAGCATCATAGCAACATACAAGCCCCTACAGGACAGCAAACTGACAGACACATGGAGAAACAACACACAGACACAGCCACAGACACACAGACACACAGACACACACACACACACACACACACATTTTCTTTATCTATTCATCTGTTGATGGGCACCTATCTGATTTCACATCTTAGCTATTGTGAACTGTGCTGCAGTGAACATGGAAGTACAGGTGTCTCTATGGTATATTGGCTTAGATTCCTTTGGGGATATACCCAGGAGAGGTATAGCTGGAGCATATTCAAATCAATAAATGTAACATAGCACATAAGTAGACCCAGGGACAGAAATCACTTGATCATTCCAATAGATGCAGCAAAGGCCTTTGGCAAAGTTCAACTTCCTTTCCTAATAAAAGCTCTGAAGAACTAGGACTAGAAGGAACATTTCTCAACATAATCAAGGCCATATATTATAAACCTATAATTACCATTATACTAAATTGGGATGTAACATTCTAATTGGTTTGTCCCAGACAGCTGACTCCAGGTTTGGCTCTGACAGGGGTGCCCAGGACCTCTGGGAAGGCATGGAAATGGATTTCAGGACACTGACCTCAAAGCATTAGGAGCCTATCCTAAGCATCTGTAACTGTGCATAGTAACCAATTCCCATCCCTGAGTTGAGAGAACAGTGAATATTTGAGAGGATGCCCAAGGGGCTGGGTCCATCCATCTGAGGTTGAACAGGTTTGATCAACTACCCTTATGGTATCATTACCAACTAAAAGAAAGAAATAAAGATTCTGGCTCATTGAAATACTAGTGACACATACTTATGCATGTGATTGTTCATACCCATAATAGTTGCAAAAAACACATTACACAAAACTGGAGCTATGAGTATAATTTATTCATATGCTTACATAATAATTTGTTATATAGACCATAGCAAAAAAAAAAAAATAAGTTCTTCCTAAGATTCTCAATTAATTTTAGGATAATACTTAGTAACCAAAATAGCTTGAGGAAATTAATATCATTTAACTAAGACAATGTACAAGGCTTTAAAATGTTCCCATCTGCAGATCTGTGTGAAGGCTCAGGGAGAAGGTGTCACTGTCAGGACATCAGGCTCTGTTCTGAAGACAGACTTGGCTGCATTTAAAAGCCTCGTTTCACTCAACGATGGTCCAGATCCTTCACTCTGGGGGATCTTCGGTTATGGTTGACTTTGTTTCCTCCAGGTCTTATTTCACCAATCCCTAACAAGGAAGATTTCTGTTCAGGCACTGGAAATTCAATTTTCCCATAGAAATGCCTGTGAATCAAGGACAGTTGGGAATTCATGGTTTCAGAAGGCTTTAGTCATAGGGTTTTAAAATTGGAAGAGTGTTTGCTTGTTTGTTTACCTGAGAAAAAGAAGGGACTGTCTCCTTAGGTATTTATAGGTTTACCTACTGCCCTGCTTCTGTTTATCCATTCAGCAAACTGTGTGTTGTGCATTGTGTGCTGACAACTGAAAGGGAAAAGAAAAAAAAAAAAAAACCCAACTATATTTCCTTTTACTTTTTCTTTTTCTTTCTTTTTCTTCCTTCCTTCCTTCCCTCCTTTTTTGTTTTTTCTTTTCTTTGTGAGTTTAAGGCAAGGTCTCCCTATGTGGCCCAAGCTGGCCTTGCACTCAGAATCCTCCCTCTGCCTGTCCGGTGCTGAGATTACAGACATGTGCCACTATGCCCAGCAGGAAAAAAATCTTTAGGATTTTAAAGTTTCACTTTGCCATCTCAAAAATATGTAACTGAAATGGATTGAGGTGGGCAGCAGTGAGCAAAATTTTCCACTGCCCTCTTTGACATGTTTGGCCATAGAATCTTTATAGAAATCACAACTTTTAAATTAAAAAAAAAAGAGGAAAACTGGAGAATTCCTTACCTGCATTTCCTTCATTTGGTTCCAATGCCCTCAGTTTCTGAGGGAGCATATTGTGTGATGAAAATAATGTTTTTTTAAAAAGAAATTCAACAACTTCTAAAAATCACTATATACAATCTGTCTTGAACTGCCAGACTTATAAGATACTCTTAAATTAATTTTAAAAATGTGGCTTTAATTGGCCCTGGCGGTGGATGACAATTCTATGCACTTTGTGTTTACAAAGTCAACATAGGGATTAAAGTAAAGGTAACGAAGCTGAGTATTTTATAAATATGTAAATTTTCTTTAACGTCTAGGAACAGAAGCTTCTCTTATTTTATATCATCTCACTAAGAATGAATCTTTTCTGGTAAGAAAAAAGATAAAACTACCTAAAGCTTACAATTTCCAAGAAAGGTGGCAATACAGAAAAATTTTGATTGATAAAATTCCTCCCCTCCCCCTGCAGCTCTGTCAGCCTATAACAACACAACTGTCTTTTGTGAAGAAATGTCACACACACTAGATAGTGCGGGTGCCTCTCTGCTGGAGAGCTGGAGGACCAGCACGCACCTCTGCAGTGGTGACCACAGCTGTAATGTGTAACCTGCATTGATTTTAAGAGGCCAAATTGCTCATCTGAGAATTCCGGGTTGATTTTATTTTTATGACTGTGAATTCCAAAAGGCTTAGTTGGTTTACAGAGCTTCATTTTTAATACTGTTAACATCCTCTGGCCAACTAACCATAAAGGATATCAATAAATACCAACAATTATTCTGCCTCATTTCCTGTTTCCTTTGGTGCATTTGACTTTACTAATGCATTTCAGTCTCAGCCAGCCAGCCCCCACTGGGGTTTAAAATTCCATACCAGAGCACATCCCCAGGATGGGGCTCTCATGTGCTCAAGGAAATTTCTGGAGTCAAAAATTAAAATATGAAGCGAGCAAGAGAACAGATCGCTGATAGTATGAAAGTTGTTCCTAGTGGGGAACAATGGCTGCTGAGACCCTGGAAGGCAATCGGAGCAGAAATTAGAAATGACTCGTGACCATGGCCGTGGCTGCAGCTGCTCTTATAGGGGGCTATCAGCCGTCCTCTTCTTGGTTTGTAGGTAGAAGATGCGGTTCTCTTCGGGATAGGTGACTTTACTGAGGGGCATTCTGTAGATGTTGGAGTTTTTCGTGGTCAGCAAGAGGAACAGCAGTGTGGACAAACAGAAGGGCCAGGTACACGGTGGCAATCGGGCCTGGAGAAGAAGAGAAAAGCCACAAACTCCTTTGAGATCTTGTACTCGAGCTAGTCCACACAAAGTGTCACTCGGAACTTTCACTTCAGAGGATGAGTCACTGGGAGCATTGCTGTGGACTCTGCTTTAAGTTTAAGATTTCAGGGTAGTCTCAGTGTTTTCATTTGTCTTTTACCTTAGTCAGTTATGTCTGTATTTTGTATGGTTTTCCCTTCTTCTCATGCACTCAGTCTTCCTACACCAAATGTGCAAGGATGACACTTGGCACATGGGATGATCTTCGGCAAATTGGTAATGGCCCTGACCACTCATCACCTCCGCAAGGCCTTCTCTGATGAGTCAAGTCCATGGTAGTCTACCTGACCTTGACTTCCCCCCAGTCTCAGTCTTAGACTCTTTGCTTCACTTCTTTCTATTTTGTCTCCTACATAGACTCTAACTTTCTCAATAGTAAGTCCTTCTTCTGTGCTGTCCATGGCAACTCATGCCACACTGAACATCCTCCTGGTCCTGTGATGGACCTCATGGGATGGAGTGGAGCATAGGGATGCCCAAACCTGACTGCACATCAGAGTCACCTGGAGGAATTAAAAAACAACAGATGCCTAAGCACCATACAAGATTAACTCTATCAGAAAAGCAAGGGATGGGGCCTAAGGAATTGTGATTTTCAATATTTCCCTCTCTGGCTCTGTTGGGCAGTTTGTCCAATTCTAGCCCATGAACTGATGTGTGTGAACTTTTTTTTGTGTGTGTGATACTGGAGAGTTGATACAGGGTCTCATGCATGCTTTGACAGAACTCTTACCACTGAACTGTATCCCCAGCCCATTTTTTACTCTTCTATCTTGAGATTGGGTCTCACTAAGTTATACAGGCTGCCTCTGGCCTCTAACTTGTGATCCTCCTGCCTCTACTTCCTGATTTGCTGGGATTATAGGCATGTGGCATCATGCCTGACTGCCTGTGAACATTTTTGGTGGGATATGAAGGGCTCTACAAATGGTCTAAGGGGCTGGGATTTAGCTCAGTTGGTAGAGCACCACTCTGCAGTCTCTGAGGTCCTGAGTTTGAATCCCAGCACCGCAAAAATAGTAGAAAGACGTGGCAATCCACTCCTGAGGCAATCCCAAAACAATCAGCAACTGAAAACCCTATAACGGTCGCCATGAGTTGGACACGACTTGACGGCACCTAACAACAACAACAACACAATGGTCTGATGTACTCCTAACCATGAACACCTATAATGGGACTTTGGCTTCCCATTATAAAGGTGCTATATCTTTGTAAAGACCCTCCCTCCCCTGATAAAATTTCTATGAGCCACAGAGAGAGCCAGGTACTACCTTAACCCATTAGCAGCCATGAGCATATTAACATGGATTGAGACATTGAAAACTAGCTGTGCATAGCCTGCATGGTGGACGAGGAAGAGAAAGAAAGTCAAGTATTGGGAGGTAGAGGATCCTGGACCCATCAGGAGATATTGTGCCCCTTGGGGAGCAGCAACAGGACAAAGGGCAGAGGACAATGCTGAAAAGGAAGGAGAAAGAGTGGCAATAGACCGTTAATGGGCAAATATCTTGCCTATTAAATAATTTAGCCAAGACCCAGGTCTGAGAAGTCTTATCGATGATTGGGGATTTAGTAAGTTTAAATAACTGTTGGGCAGGGGTTTAGTTCAGCTGGTAGAGTGCTGCTCTGCAATCTCTGAGGACCCTGGTTCAATCCCCAGCACCGCAAAAACAGAAGGATGTGGCAATCCACTCCTGAAGTAATCCTGAAACAATCAGCCATTGAAAACCCTGTGAGGGTCTCTATAAGTCCCGACCCCAGGCATCTAACAACAACAACAACAACAACAAATAACTATTGACTGGATTTAAAGCAATAACAACATCTGGGACTTTAGTCAATTATCCTTGCCTGCCCTTTCCTGATGTCATAACTACTACATAGTCTTGGCTTTATGTTTGTTTAAGTAAAGATATTCTTTTTTACAGGGTAATTATTTAATGGTACAAGAAAATGATGTTCATTTGTAAAACAAATTACACACATTCAAAAGGTCCTGAGGACAGCCAGGGGTTAGGAACCCAAGAACACAGCCGGGTGCCCAGCAGTCAAGGACTGAAACTTAAAAGAGACCCAGCCAAGGTGATGGCAGTCAAACCTAAATGTGGAACATTATTCTTTTCCTTTCCTCCTGTCATGCCCTTTACCCAACTGTTTCTTCTGCACTTGATATTCTCTGTGTAGTTATGCTTAATAGGCCTCTATGAATATTAACTGGCATAATAGAAAACACACCAGCAACCTTGGTTTTGATTGCTACAAGGTGTAATAGTTATCACATAAAACCTACTAGGGATCAAGTACTCCTGCAACAAAGTAAAAGATATTCTAAAGTCAACTTCTTGACAGGCAGAATTAAACTATGAACTTGATATTATGTTATCAAGTTATTGATAAAGGTATTGTTAAAGTTATTCTTTAAACCAGGCAATCTGATATTTGTAACAAGTGTGGTGACTGGAGTTTGGACTAAAGTTTACTCTGCTGTTAGAAAGTGACAGGGACCAGAGAGTCCAGAGGAAAGGGAGCAGCAGTCATCACAGTATGGATCCTGTCATGAGATGCTGCCCAGGTGGGCTTCTGTTGTTCCAGATCATTAACAGCTCATCAATCATGCTGATGATAAAGCAAGACCGAAGCAAACTCACCTCAGCCATGAGGTTCGTCATGCTGCCTCCAAAGTAAGCCGTGAAGAGGGCTACAAAAAAAGAGGAAAAGAGCAATGCTCAGTAGATGTACTTTATTCTTTCCTTTTTCTTTTTGAGATAGGCTCTCACTATGTACCCAGGCTGGCCTTGAAATTGCCACCCCCCTCCTCAGCCTCCAAGTGCTGGGATTATAGGTGTGCACTACCATGCCTGATCGTGGATGTACTTTTAATCACAGGAAGACTGCCTGTCAATATCAAGCCCTAGAATGCACACTTCCACGTTCTACCAGCTAGCTCAGCACCCTGGTTGCATGTATGAGTTTAGAGTCAGCAGCTCTGAGTTCAAACCCTGCCTCCATCACTTAGGAGCTTATTGGACGACATTCTAAGCCTCTATTTTCTCTCTTTTACAATGGTAGTAACAGGAGTCTCTCTCATAGGGTTAGCGTGAGCATGAAAGAAAATGATATTTATGGTTAGCATTCAGTAAGTGCTAAATAAAGGCAGTTTTGTGGTACTATTTTGTGGTTGTTATAGCTAATATTTAAAGGAAAGGCCTTGCACAGCAATAAATAAATAAATAAATAAATACCCCTCCCCTGTTGTTTTATCCAAGCATAGTCAAATTTAAATGAAACTTATGGATGTTTCAGGAGATAGCCTGGTTTCTATACAATCTCACCACATCTAGGATTCTCGTATTCAAGTTAGAATCCATATCTACAGAAAATATGGTATATAAAAATACCAATTCAGAGCACAGCAGAAACTGAACATAAACTTGAGATTCCTCCCCATGATAACATTTTCCCAAATACAATTAAGGTTGGCATACAGGCCAAGGAATAAACATCCAGTGTTTTTATTTATTTTGTGTAAAAAAAATTTGTACAGTGGGTAATTTGAGTATATGTGTAAATTGCCATGTAAATCAGAAACAAAGATCTCAATCAACCAATCATGAATTGCTCAGTTTTGGTTGAAGAGGAGGCTCAAGGAGGTTCAGGGAAGCCCTGAGGCTTCTCAGGGGCAGCCTGAAGATGACTTTCTGATAATGACCATAGGGCCGCTTGGGTTGCCAGGGCTCACTGTTAGACAACTAAAGAAAAAAAAAATCACATTATCTATGTTGGGGTCTGGGAATGTGGCTGGAAATGGTGGGCTTGTGGTCCTCATTTACTTTACTATAAATCTGTGTTTTTTTAAAATCAATATTTCATTGTTTCCCTCTGGTGTTTCTTATTCAATGGTGTCATGTGTTCTTCCTATCTGAGTTCTCTCATGTTAGTAGGAAGGGCCAGCTTTGGAGACAGTGCTGGTTTGAAATCCCAGATCCGACCTTTTATTTGTTTCAGAACAAATCAACCAATTACTCAGTATCTAGCTTTGTTACCCAGAAGAAGTCAGCTTGAAGATCTGCTTTAAAGGGAGCCAATGAATCTCAAATGAAAGCATGTATTTTTACAAACAGCAGCTGTGAACTCATCTTTTTTCACCAAGGGATTGGTGAGCAGAAGGGTGCTCGTGGCTTGGGTTAGAAGGGTTTCCCTCCTCTCTTTCAGCAGCTTCATTCATTTTAAAGATCTAACTCATTTGTTCAACAACTGTCCCCTGGCCCCTCTGTTAAGCCCAGATACACTCTGCCCTGCTCTCTTGAATACTAGCCCTGTCCCCCAAGCACAGGAGACCATATTTCCACTTCTCTCCTTTTAATGCCCACTGCACTTCTAAGGCATAGTTCTGGCACTTTTATAGTTTATACTGTTACACTGTTTTGGAATGTTATTCAAGTCTAAGTTGATTTTCTCTCCAAAGTGAGAATGTCAGACTATTAAATGGTAGATGTCCATTCATTAAGACTCATACAGCAGGACTGGGCAAGCCTCACATCAGAGAGGGATTTCTGTAGAGTGTGGTCATGGTGTAGGCAGTTCCCTGAGAGGATTAGGAAAGGCCCTTGACCCCTGAAGAAAGATCAGATTTCAGTTCTACACGGATGATGTCCCTTACAATGGACTGCCATGCATGAGTTCTACATAAGCCACCATTGACAAGAGATACAAAAGGTATTTACCACTTCCATGGATAACATAACAAATCGGGACAATCCTTGGCCATGAAGGTTCTGACCTAGAGGCAGGAAAGGCAGCTCTGCCAGGTGCCATCAATTTCCTAAGTCCTGTTCCTGATAAAGGCATTTGGAATGAATAAAAGAACAGCTCCTCTGTAATGTCTCTTATTTATTTACCTTGGCAGACAAGGTTGGCCTTGGTTTGGCAGTGTCAGGGTGATGTGGACAAGTTGAAACTTGCTGTGGCATTTTACATATGAGATTTACTTTATAAGAGGGACTGGAGGTCTGTCTCAAAACTTCTTGGGCATAAATTAGAAAGTCTAGTAGGACCCTGTGGGACGGAATGGACACTCTCATACACCGTCAGCAGTGGAAACTGATAGAGCCCTTTTGGGAATGGACATGGCATCTATGGAAATTAAAATTGGCATTCTCTTTGAACAATTGATTTGGTTTCCAGAAATGTGTGCTATAGAAGTACTTGTACAAAGCACACAGGGACATTTATACAAAAATGTCTATTGCAGCCATGTTTGAACTGACTCCAAACGGTTGTTTATTGTTAGGTACCATCAAATTGGGTCTGACTCATAGTGACCCTATGTACAACAAAATGAAACACTCCCTGACACTGTGTCATGCCGGCATTATGTCAGTGTTTCCCTGCTATTCATAGGGTTTTCAATGGCTGATTGTTTCTGGACTGTCTCAGGAGTGGTCTGCCATGTCCTTCCATTTTTGTGGTGCTGGGGATTGAACCCAGGGCAGCAGAGAGTGCAGAGCAGCACTCTACTAACTAAGCTAAACTCCAGCACACAAGACTACAAAGTAGGAGTCATGTAACTTCCCCCAGCAAATGGACACTTGTTATATAAAGCATAATCAAGGGCTAACTCCAGGGTCTTAGGTAGCAGAGACTCCACACTCTGCCAGGTAGAGC
>VMDO01042652.1:0-10416 GCA_007922755.1 Pedetes capensis | reverse complement strand
TATAGTAAGGAATCTCTACCTTTAAAAGCAATCCAGATTATGCTGATCTAGTGAGCCACAAAACACACTTCATAAAACAATGCTATAGAGATAGCCATGGGTGCTTATGTTAGCACCATCAAGATTTCCTAACTACAGAATATACTTAACCTATTGCTGGGTGCTAAACTATACCAAATAAATGTCACTTCCTATAGTATATGAGTAATGCCAGCCAGTCAGTCAATGGATGCAAAGAAGGCTTCTAATGATGTACATCAAATTTGTTGTTGTTGTTGTTAGGTGCTGTCAAGTCGGTATCCCACTCAGAGCGACCCTCATAGGGTTTTCAATGGCTGTTTCAGGATTGCCTTGGGAGTGGATTGCCAGGTCCTTCTCCCATTTTTGCGGTGCTGGGAATTGAACTCAGGACCTCAGAGACTGCAGCGCAGCGCTCTACCCACTGAGCTAAATCCCAGCCTGTACATCAAATTATAAGCCTAAAAAATTAAACAGAATTAAGGCCCCAAACTAAAAAACAAAGATAGATGAGAGGACAAGGAACTGTCAGGATTCTAAATACTTCCATTCAAACAAAGAAGTTTCACATTTATCTATTAGGCTTCTACCAAAGTTCTTGTTTCCACAAAACGATCAGCTCATTAAAAAGTTTTGAAAACAGCATTTTTATTTTCTTGTAAGTGCTTATAAGAAGAGAATCCAAAGTCTCTTCTTTCAGATGACATGTAAAATAACTTTGAAGAGCAAAAAAAAAAAAAAAAAACAAAAAAAACCCCACCCAGTTATCTTGCTATTGCAGCTTATAGATGCGAAGCTTGACACTAATTCATATACAACTAATTATTCTAATTACAAACATGTTGATACTGAGAGCTCTCAGACTTAGCAGACTGAGCAGACTCAACTAATCAGGAAAGAATGGTCTAGGATAATACATTTACTTTAGCCAAGGATATCACTTATATAAAGGTCAACAGAAAAGATAAAGATTTTAATTAATTCATTGTTTATCCAGTCTAATATTTAAACTTTCAGAATTTTTGTTACTATTAATACAATTAAGTATATTTTAAATATTATTATATAATACTATATAGATATATATTATACCTAATATATATGGCAGACAGGAAAAAGGACTTGATTTTATTTACAAATAAATAATAACTCTGTACTACTAATAAAAACTTCTAAAAAAATATTCCATAAGTATAACACTGCATATAGGATACTCTTTCTATGATACAACATGCTACATATGCAAATTACTTTCTAGAGATTCTGAATGTTAAAACAATTACCTGCAAGCTGTGCCAAACGATCATGAAGCTTGTATAATGTGCTCATCATAAGATTTCTTTCACTTTCCTAAAATTAAAAGAAGTTATTATGAAATATCTAATTTCAAGGCACAAAAATGTTGATAATTCTTACTAAATAAAAAAACAGGAAATGACATTGAAGCTACACGAGAAACAAATTTGTACTTAAATAATGATCACAATATTTTAAGGAACCTTCATCTAAAATCTAAATTATCTCTTTAAGTATTTTACTTTTGTAATGATAATCAAAAAGTTGATTAGTCCTAACAAAAGTTCTCATACACAATAAATTCCTCTAACCACCAAAGCAATGCTTCCAATCCCCGTCTACACAATGCATCCTCATGGATATTGTTGTTCCACACTTCTTTCTTTGAGGCTGCCCTTCATATTTTGTTGTAACCTGATTCAATCACACAAAACTAAAGGAGTAAGTATTATCACTTTAAACTCATCTACTCCTAGGCTTCCAAAATGGCACTGAATTAAATTTGATTAAAGTGAAGCAAACATTTGATGAAGTTAAGAACTAGGAGTTAAGAATTATTCTCTCAAAGCAAAGTGAACATGGTAATTCCTGTTCTCGAGAACAAAAAGGTACACGGAATGTTATATCACAATTATAAAGTAGAATACAAACACAGAAAAAGGAAGTAAGAGAAGACCCATTTGTGAACACAGAACATTTTGGTTGGGTTTCATGCAATAGAGTCGACCAACATTCCAGGTAGAAAGAATAGCTTGGGCAAAGGCATGAAAGCACCTGTAATATTTCTTACATAATCTGTAGCCTAGTTTGATCCAGCAAACCTCTAGAAAAGTAGTTTGGAATTAAATGCCAGAGAGCCATGGATACAAAGAGTTTGACTTCATTCTGAAAAATTTAAAAGGAGGAAAGTGAACTAGGTTTGTAAACATCAAGAATAATATTCTCGTCAGAAGGCATAGGATGGCCTGGAAGCCAATATAACTGTATGAAAAGAGTCCAGAGAGAGGAAAGTTTTTGCATTGTTAGAGTCAATGCACCCTGCCCCCCAAAAAAACAATAAAAAAAAAGATACTCCCAATTTAAGAGGAACTGCAATTAAGATGGACCAACACAAGTGATGAGGAAGGATAATTTAGGAAAACAAGTAATAGCTTATCACATTATCTGAAATAAATTCATGATGACCACAGGGCTGTACCTTATTTCCTTTTTTCCTGAAGTGTGTAATGAAACAGGACGTCTGAATGAGTATGATCATGAAGCAAGTCCAGCAAGATTAAAAGGCAGGGGAAATAACATTGTATGTCTAATGACATGCAACCTCATCCATCCAGTTTTTTTATAATATATGTTCAGGAAAAGAAGAGAACAAACTTACACACAATAAGTAACAAGATTTTGTCAATGCAGTTTCAATCAGTGAAACTAGGAAAAAGAAAATTGATCAAAGGTTCCAAGGTACTACCACAAGAGTCCTGGGTTTTATGTCATGCGACTGACAGAGGTAAGATACTTATTCCTTCAGCTGACTTCTTGCCTTCCATGCTTTTACACTCCCCATTTTTTGGCCTCAACTTTGTCAGTAAGATTCTGAATCAAGCCAATTCTTATTTTCACACAAGATTAAAAATCCAAACTATAAAAATTAGACATCAAGAAGTAAAAGACTGAAAAACAAAATTCTGAAAGCTATGCATTTGTGATACAGTAAACTACAACATAATTTTCAATAAATAATGTTCAGCATAAAAGAATGAACAGGTGTTCCAATGATAATGTAGCTTATCGACTTGATAAATAGAACCAAGGTGAATCTGATTAAGCTATGCAATTCAAATAGCTGAAAATTTTAAAGTGTGTTTTTATCTGGAAAAGTGATCAATTTCCTTTTTGTCTTATGCCCTGATCATGTCCATCCTCACTTCATTTTCAAAGACAAACAAAATTTGAATATTTTGCATCTGTCTTCTGTGATTACATCTTTTATGAACATAAGAGACCTAGGAATAAACCATTGTTTTTAATCCACTGCACGTAATACTAAACAAGATAAATACAATTGCCATACAAATGACCAACTAAATTATGATCTAAATAAGGTTTTTACGATGTATGTTATTAAGTATATGAATCAATTTTGAGAAAGAAACAGAGAATTTTGGTTCAATTATCTTTAGCATCAGGCATACTAAATTAGCAATAAATCTTAAAAGCATGCAAATTAAACTTTTATTTTTTATTTTTGTAGTAGAGAGAGTTGTACCCAGGGCCTCACACATGCTAGGCAAGCACTCCACCACTGAGCCACATTCCAGACCTTGTATTTCTTATTTTTGAGAAAGGTTGTGCAGGCTGGCCTCTGGCCTCAAACCTGTGATCCTCCTGTCTCAACCTCCCACCTATAACACGTCTTGATATTCAAGTGTAAATTAAATTTTAAAGTTACTTTCTTATTCATTTATAATTTTATTACGCTCTTCTCCATTCTGACAGCTTGTGATTGTCTCCTGACACTTCAGCTTGAAATGTCTAACTACTACTTGCTTCCCTAATCACCCTGCTAGCTTAAGAACTACAGATAAATATACAATACAATATATACAATACAATGCATATATAAATATACAATAAATTACAAGTGAACTTGCATTAAGCATAAATAATTTTATTCCATCAACAGATGAATGGGTAAGGAAATTGTGGTATATATGTGTATATATGTGTGTGTGTGTGTGTGTGTGTGTGTGTGTGTGTGTGTGTGTGTGTGTGTGTGTGTACTATGGAATTTTATTCAGCCATAAAGAAGGACAAAATTATGGCATTTGCTGGAAAACAGATGGAACTGGAGATTATCATTTTAAGCAAAATAAGTTGGACCCAGAAAGATAAACATCACGTGTTTTCTCTCATATGTGGGTGGTGGTGGTGGTGTTAAGTGCCGTCAAGTTGGATCCAACTCATAGTGACCCTATGTACAACAGAATAAAACACTACCTGACACTGTCTCATTCCCCAGACTATTGTCAGTACCTCTCTGCTAGTCATAGGGTTTTCAATGGCTTATTGTTTCAAGAGTGGGTTGCTGGGTCCTTGTCTCAAGCCTACAGCACCCAGTATTTACAGGCAATCTCCCCAGGGTAGTTAGTATGGCTGCAGACAATGTGTATCTTAGATTTCAATATATTTCATTATTAAAATATATAGGTCAGCAAAGTAGAAGGGACCTATGTAGGGAAAGATAATGGACTAAAGGGGGGTGGCAAGAAGAGAGGGTAATGGGAGAAAAGAAAACAAATATCATGTATGTTGCCCTTATGGTAAAATTGGGACATACATATTACAGATAGATATACTTAAAAAAAAAAGAAAGAAAGAAAGAAAAAAGCATGAAAGTAGAAGGGGGAACCATCAGTGAGGAAGGAAAAGATGGTAGAAGAGAGTCATGAGAGGGTAAGGGGAAGTGAACATGAGCAATGTACAATGAAATGTATGTATGGAAATGCCATAATGAGACCTATTAAGTTATACATTAAAAATTACCAATTAAAAAAAAAAACCCTAGATAAAATAAAAAAAAAATTTTATAATTTTTTGTTGTTGTTAAGTGCCATCGAGTTGGTGTCCAATTCATAGGGACCTTACATACAACAGGCAAAAAATTATTTTCATGCTTCTCTGCTCTTCATAGGGTTTTCAATGGCTGTTTTTTGTTTTGTTTTGTTTTGTTTTGTTTTGTGGGGGGAGCGGGGGGGGTTGCCTGGTCCTTTTCCCAAGCTACAGAACTGGTGTTTCTAGGTGGTCTCCCATCGAAGTACTAACCAGGCCTGACCCTGCTTAGCTTCTGAGATCTGACACCACAGTGGTACAGCTGCAGGTTTTAATTTAAATTAGCTACCTTCTAATTGTCTGTGTTAGTGAGGGAAGTCCAGATTATTTTTTACCCACACATCTCATCCTTTAAAGCAAATATTTTATTCTTGGGGTAAAAAAAAAGGAGAGTACTCTAGCAATTTTTCTCATATATCGTCACTTTTAAATATTTACCTCTTCTTTCCTCACCAATTTCTTCTTTAAGGACATTTTTTAGTTGTATCATGTCTTTGATTAAATGATAAAGGACTCTAAACACTTAGCATGGTGCCTGGCACTGAATAAGCTCTTAATGTAAATGAATTACCATTATCTTCACTATAATTATTATTATTCAGAAATTCAGAACTTTAGTTTTACTATGTGGAAAATTACACAAAAGAAGAGAGTCTTATATTTCCAAATTTCAGTGGGTATATTTACTAAATATAAACTATGATGTCACAGCATTGTTAGTACTGCAACTGATAAAGTCAACTTTATTTTAAGGAAATGTCATAACTACAGAATATTACTGAACATAATTATTTCAAAGTTCTTTTAACAATTTAAAGTAATATTCTGTGGGTCTGATTATACTTTATTACACACACTTCAGTACAAATAAATTTTCTACAGTCTATATAACTGTCAGTTCCTATAATAAAAAATTAATAATTGTGTATTACTATGTAGAAGCTTGAATATCTTAATCTTCAAAGTACCTATAAATAGTAATTAAAACATATTTTGATGTAAGTAAACTTTAGGTTAAAATTAATTAATTCAGAATCTTTGAAAACAAAAAAAATCTTTAAAAGGTCCCAGTATGTTTCCTTTTTAAATCCTCTGCCTTCTTGATGGCTAAACAGGCCAACATGCAAAAGATCCAAAGAGAAATAAGATGAGGACAAACACAAAAAAACCCTTCTAAAACATCCAACAACTTAAGGCAATAGGCATACTTTTCAGCATAAGATCCAGATCTACAGATGACATGCCATTTCCATTTTACCTGGCAGTTGGCTTTATGTTAAAGTGACAAACAATTATTTCTTAGGAGAAAATGTGTGTCGTATTTAATTATATTACTGTAAAGGAATACTCTGAAAAAAGAAAATGTATTGTTCCAAAGTAAAAGAACCTTAAAAATTACTTTATTTTTAGTTGATAGCTACTTTAATACTTTGAAAATATAAAATACGATATAAAATCAGTATTATGATCTTTTACTTACTTGTATTTTTCCAAATGTTTCATCAAAGGGGTTTTTTACTATCAAGGAAAAGAAAAAAAAAGAGAGCTATTAGCATCACTTAAGAATAAGAATTTAAATCCCCTGAAACAAGCACTCTGAATTGCCAGCAAGTACTTTTCCTAAAACTGAACATAAAAATGCAAATAAAATGTAAAGGAAGTGAAGATAATAAAAATCAAGGAAGTAAGTTTTCAGACTTACTATACTGACCATTCTCACTTTGAACTGGTGGTTTTCTCCATAACCATTAAAAACAACTGTTTTGGTGTCAGGCATTGAATTCAAGTCCTAACTCCACTATTTAGCAACATTTCCTTAAACTAACATCTACTTAGTCACTCTAAGTTGTAGTTTCTTCTTCTATGAAGGAGGGATAACAATGATACCTACCTTATATAGCTGTCAGATTAAATGAGATAATCCATAAAAAACATTTGGCATAGTGTCTAGCACTTTCTCTGCTCTCAATAAGTATTTTCCATTATTATTATTATTATTATTATTAATATTGTATATTTCCATCTTTACTTGATTTACTTGTGTATTTCCATCTTTACTTGATTTCTCTTCAAAACATAGACTAAAAGTAGATAATTAACTGTTGTTCTTGTTGTTATTAGGTGCCATCGAGTTGTGTCCAACCCATAGCTATCCTTATAGGGTTTTCAGTGGCTGATTGTTTAGGGATTGCCTCAGGAGTGAATTGCCTTCTCCCATAATTAACTCTAGGTTGATTTAAAACTGAATAATTCATTCAGAATTCCAACTTCTAATAATTAGAAGAACATTTGCCTAATCTTTGCTAACATCTGGAAAAGCAGGGGAAAAAAATAAAAATAAAAACAGCTCAAAGTACCTAAGAATTGTTGTTAGGCGCTGCCAAGTCAGTGTCTGACTCATAGCAACCCTACCGTAGTCAGGCAAAACACTATTGTCAGTGCTTCTCTGCTATTCATTGAGTTTTCAATGGCTGATTGTTTTTTGGGAGTGGGTTGCCAGTTCCTTCTCCCAAGCCTACAGCACCTGGTGTTCCCAGGTGGTCTCCCATCCAAGTACTATCCAGGCCAAACCCTGCTTAGCTTCCAAGATCTGATGGGATCCAACACCGTAGTGCTATGGCTGCAGGCTTTGTACATATTATATACTGTATAATCCAGGTCACAACTAAGACTGATCTCACAAAGTAGTTCACACTAACCAGGTTTCCTTTCTGAGATGCTTTTCTATTTTTATTTGAGAAAACAGGAAGTCCTATAGGAACCAGGAACTGCCTGATTCTAAGAAAGTTCATGTAAGAGACCACTTTAACAAGGTACAATAAAAAAGCAAGGAAAAAAAAATGTATCCTGTTATCATCAAAAGATACACAGTTTTAGACAACATTCCTCTACATAATAGAGTCTTAATGCTGGGAAAGAAAAATTTTTTAAAGAAAGAAAAAAGTACTCAAAAGGGGAGTAAAGAAATAGTAAAGATTAAATAAAATATGAAAAACCAAAATACAGACTGAAAAGATACTTTTTAGTGACATTAATTTTCAAAGTAAAAATTGAACAGTTTGAAATAAAGCTATATTTAGCTCACTATACTACTAAAAAACGACTTGTCAAATCAACTTACAATAAATTGGCCAATTAATACCAAAAAGCAAGTACTTATTCTTTTTAAGCAAAGCAATTCTTGTTTTTGTTGTTGTTAGGTGCCCTTGAGTCAGTATCCGACTCATAGCGACCCTCTGTACAACAGGGGAAACACTATTGTCAGTGCTTCTCTGCTGTGCATAGAGTTTTCAATGGCAGATTGATTTTTGGGAGGGGCTTGCCACGTCCTTCTCCCAAGCCTGCAGCTTCTGGTGTTCCCAGGCGGTCTTCCATCCAGGTACTAACAAGGCCAGACCCTGCTTAGCTTCCAAGATCTGACAGGATCGGATGCCACAGGGCTATGGCTGCCGGCAAAGCAATTCTTAAAAATATGAAAAGCAGGACTCTGTGGCACATGCCTGTTATCCCAGCTACCTGGCAAGCAGAGGCAGGAGGATCACAAGTTGGAGGTCAGAGGCAGCCTGTGCAAATTTGTGACACCCTGTGTCAAAACAAAAATTCAAACAGGGACTGAGGGTGCAGTTCAATCATAGAGCACTTGTTTAATATGTATGAGGGCTTGTGTTCAACATTTCTAGTACTTTGAAAAATAAGAAGTAAAAAATAAATACAAAAATGTTGTTATGTGCCATCGAGTAGGTGTCCGACTCATAGCAACAATACAACAAGAAGCGAAACACTATTGTTAGTGCTTCTCTGCTATGTGTAGGGTTTTCAATGATTGGTTGTTTTTGTTTTTTTTTTTGGGGGGGGGGGGCATTGCCAGGTCCTTCTCCCAAGCCTGTTGCACCTGGTGGTCTCCTATCCAAGTACTAACCAGATCCAACCCTGCTTAGCTTCTGAGATCTGACGGGATGGGATGCCACAGGGCTACAACTGCAGGCGCATTTCCAAATAAACAGGAATAAATTGTGAATACATAGGTTGGTACACTTCAAAGTATATGCTTATATTAAACAAACTGATGATCTTTCAGAAAGGCTCCAGTTTGGTTACTAAGTGCTAGTAAAGGCCAAAAGTCTATAGTGATCCAACTGAGGCAGGATAGAAATGGAAAAGTTGGAGGACAGGGAAGGAAAGGGCTTTTCTCATCCTGGAAATGGTCCGAGTCTTATCAACTGAGAATTTCAGCACAACCAAAAAGAAAAGCTGCTGTTAGAACTGCCTGCATAGAAACCAGTGCTTCCCTAAAAATCTCACCAAACCAGATTATGGACTATAATTAAAGTTCACAGATCTAGGTAATTCCTTTAGGATTAGATATAGTAAGAATTTCCTTGACTATTCCAGTCTAGGCATTTTAATAATGCTCCCACTCTAATCTGTAAATGTATACCAGACATCTGCTGGGACCTTGTTAAGCAATGTAACTTCGAAAGCTCAAAATCATACTTATATCTATTGTAAAGTCACCCACAGGCACCTCTTTCTCTAGATGTGCTCCCTCTGAAAGCATGTACTCTTATCCTTTACCTAAGAAACTCAAAACTCTGCTTTTTCTGTTTCATCCTGAAATTCTTTTTGGTGTACAAAGACCTGGTATCTCCCCTGAGTGAAGGTTCTAAGAAAAGGAACTCTTAAGTACAAGTGGTAACATGGTGTACTGTTGTTGCTGTTAAGTGCCATCAAGTCAGTGTCTGACTCATAGCACTCTACACGCAACAGATGAAACAGTATTGTTAGTGCTTCTCTGCTTTTCACAGGGTTTTCAATGGTTGACTGTTTTTTGGGAGTGGGTTGCCAGGTCCTTCTTCCAAGCCTACAGCACCTGGTGTTCCCAGGCAGTCTCCTATCCCAGTACTAATCAGGCCCGACCCTGCTTAGTTTCCAAGATCTGACAGGATCAGATACCACAGTGGTACTGCTGCAGGCAATATGGTGTATAGCACCCCTAAATCTGCTGACATATTCTGATGGCCCAGATGGGACACCTTGAAAATTGAAGCTAAGTTGGTAAGTTTTCCTAGCTACTGTACCTCTATATTGTCAGCTAATACGCTATTTCTGACCTTTTGATTTCTTTCCTAAGTTCTTTACTCTCTCCAGTTTCCTGACCTCTTTCCACTTTCCAGTTTCTTGGAAGCCTGGCTTGGAAATCTAAGGTAACTGTGGGATAATGGCACAGTAACTCTTGTACTCATACTAAAGACTCCATTTTGCCAGCCCAGAATCTCCAGGCCCCTAAGAGTAGGAGATGTACTTTCCTTTACTCCTCTCCCACTGCTACTAAGGTTTCTCTTTTGAAAGAGAACTTCCTCTCAGTAACTGAGGACCACTGGTTAAATCTATACTTCAACATGAGTTTGAAGACTGAGGAATAAGTTTCTACCTGCTATCACTCCTAGGTGAGAAGCCATATTCTAACTAACTAACTTTTTCTCTCTCTCTCTCTCT
>VMDO01042651.1:0-10409 GCA_007922755.1 Pedetes capensis | reverse complement strand
GTAGTAGTCAAATTATCCCTGTTTGCAGATGACACAATGCTATACTAAAAAGACCCTAAACACTCCATCAGAAAACTCTTAGAGTTGATAAACACTTTTGGCGAAGTAGCAGAATATAAAATTAACATGCAAAAATGAGTAATTCTTCTTTATACCAATAACCACCAGTTTGAGAAAGAAATCAGGAATACAATCTCAATAGCTTCAAATGAAATAAAATACCTGGGAATAAACCTAACCAAGGAAGTGCAAGGCCTCTACAATGAAAACTAAAACACTAAAGAAAGAGACTAAAGAAGAAAGACATCAGAAAGTAGAAAGCTCTCTTGTGCTCATGGATTGGAAGAATTAATACTGTGAAAGTGGCTATATTACCAAAAGCAATCTACAGATTTGATGCAATCCCCATCAAAATCCCAATGACCTTATTCAAAGAAATAGAGAAAACAATTCAAAAATGCATTTAGAAGCACAAAAGACCCCAAATCACTAATGCAATCCTAAGCAAAAAGAACAACTGCAGGGGGCACAACAATTCCTGATTTCAAATTATACCACAAAGCTACAGTAACAAAAATTCCATGGTACTGACACAAAAAGACATGCAGACCAATGGAACAGAATAGAAGATTCAGAAATAAACCCATGCAGCTACAGCCACCTGATATTTGACAAAGGTGCCAAAAATATAAGTTGAGGAAAAGACATCCTTTTTAACAAATGGTGCTGGGAGAACTGGATATCCTCATGCAGAAGACTTAAATTAGATTCCTCTCTCACACCTTGTACAAGTATCAGTGCAAAATGGATCAAAGACCTTAATATAAAACCTGAAACTTTGAAACTGCTAGAGGAAAACATAGGGGAAACACTGAAAGACAGAGGCATAGGCAAGGACATTCTGAATAGGACTGTAAAAGCCAGCAAATAGCAAGAACTGACAAATGAAATTGCATGAAATTAAAAAGCTTTTGCACAGCAAAGGACACAATTATCGGAGTGAAGAGACACCCTACACACTGGGTGAAAATCTTTGCTGGCTATGTATCAGAGAGGGGATTAATATCTAGAATATATAAAGATCTGAAAAAATTAAATACAAAAAGCAAAGTATTCAAACAATGGGCAAAATAACTGAACAGAGATTTCTCAAAAGAAGAAATACAAATGGCCAACAATTACATGAAAACATGTTCAACGTCATTAGCCATCAGGGAAATGCAAATCAGAACTATATATCTGAAGCAATCCCAAAACAATCAGCCACTGAAAACTCTATGAAGGTTGTTATGAGTCAAATCTGTCTTGATGGAACCTAACACCACAGCCAGTCAGAATGTGTACTGTCAACAAAACAACAACCAATGTTGGGGAGGATGTGGGGAGAAAGGAACCCCTCTGTAATGCTGGTGGGACTACACACTGGTGAAACCACTATGAAAATCAGTATGACAGTACCACAAGAAACTAAAAATAGAACTGTCATATGACTTGGCTATCCCAATCCTGGGTATATATCTGAAAGAATATAAGTCAATATACCACAGAGATACCTGCTCATCCATGTTTATTATGGTGTTATTCACAGCAGCCAAGATATGGAATCAACCTAGGTGTCCATCCAACAGATGAGTGGATAAGGAAATTGTGGTATATACACACCATGGAGTTTTAGTCAGCCATAAAGAAGGATAAAATTGTGGCAATTGCTGGAGAATGGATGGAGCTAGAGATTGTCATTTTAAGCAAATTAACCCAGACCGAGAAAGATAAACATCACATGTTTTCTCTCAAATGTGGATGTTAGACTTCAATACATATTCATTAGTAAAACAGGTATATCATGAAAGCAGACAGGACATAAATAGGGCAAGATAATGGACTAAAGAAAAGGGGGAGAGAGGGTAAGAAGAAAGGGGAATGAGAGAAAAGAAGAAGAAATAATCAAGCATGTTGCCCTTAGGCATAATCGGGATGTACATAGATAGATATAGTCACAAAAAACACATGCAAGTAGAAAGGAGACCACTGGTGTGGAGGGAGGGAATGAGGGAGGGGGTCATGAAGGGGGAAGGGGGAAGTTAATGTGAGCAATATACAATGAAATGCACGTATGGAAATGTCATAATGAGACCCATTAATTTGTACATTAAAAATTACTATTAAAAAGTCACTCCTGAGCGTGGGCTATGCTTGAGACTTGCAGCCTGGGAAATAAAGAATTTCTCCTTTTCTACATCATGATGTTTTCAACATAGATGAACCATGTTCGGATTCTGAGTACAAAGAGATGAACTTCTAGAACATGCAGTTAAAAAGTCTGCCAGAATCTGTGAACTAGAAAATGTTTCTCGTGAGAGAAGGGGAGAAGTCCTAAGAAAAATAATTAACAAATCCCTGTGAAAATGTCGGGGAAGAAAGTAGCATTCCTGTATGTAAATGGCTGAGCATTCATCTGAACCTCACTGTTTTGCCAAAGGGAGTGTTTCTGATCCTTGGAGAATCAGGAGAAACAGTTTATGTCATAAATCAACAGATCTGGAGTGCTTGTGATGGCACCTTGTTCTATCCTAGAATTTAAAAGCTTTTGCTCTCTATTTCCTTTTTCATTTTTTTTTCTTTTCTGACCCTGACGTCCAAGAGTTGTATAAAAGCAAACAAAAATATTCATCTGCAAATAGTATTCCTTATGTGAATTAAAATATGTACTACTTATGGAAATGTTGAAAACAAAATAAAAAAAAAAGGGGGGCTGTCTGGGCCTGAATATAAGGTTAACTAAATTTTAAATATACATATGAAAGATTAACTTAGCATTTATGCAAACTCCATGAAAATATAGAATCAGTTATAGATATATGGATATATGTTGTTGTTAGGTGCTGTCGAGACAGGTCTGACTCATAGTGAGCCTGTGTAAAACAGAACGAAACACTCCCTGACACTGTGGCATGCCCAGCACTGTGTCAGTGCTTCTCTGCTATTCATAGGGTTTTCAATGGCTGATTGTTTCAGGAGTGGGCTGCTGGGTCCTTGTCCCAAGCTTACAGCATCTGGTATTCCCAGGCAGTCTGCCATCCAAGGAATAACGAGGCCCAGCCCTGCCTAGCTTCTGAGATCAGATGAGATCAGACACCAGGGTAGTACGGCTGTAGACATATAATTATATATATATATATATATATATATATATATATATATATATATATATATAATGTAACTATAGTTATATGCAATACATATATATATATATAGTTGCCTATCAAGCTATCTATATTATTCATGCATCTATCAACCTACCATCTATGTACCTATCTACATCTACTATTATCTATTATCTATCATTTACCTATTTACCTACACATCCTCTATCTACCTATCTACAGTTTTAAAAATATATACACCTAGGTTTTAAGCAAACTGTGTATCACCCATCTTGCCAAGAGTAAATACTTCACTTAAAAATGTTTACTTCAGTGGTCCAATATTTGACTTACATTGATTTCATTTTGAACATTTGTTTCTTCTCAGACTTAGAAATGTGGGCCTTCAAACATGTATAGTTTTGGCAAATAGTGTTACGGGGTTTACACGTATGAACACGCAGACGCTGTTTTAGAATCCTAGCTCCCTCGTGCTGGGATAGAAGCAAGTCAGTAGCCTCATCCGGGCTTCCCGCTTCCTGAGGGCTGCAGGCGAGCCAATGGGAATCCAACAGCAGCTCAGGAGCAGCTCTTATCCAACGGCATAGCACACTGTGACCCTCAGCTTAACACTCACACCACTTGCTCCACACCCACCTCGAGCTCATCAGAGAAACCTGGACACCTGTCACATCTAAGCCACCTTTTAAAGCTGTCATCTGGAGGATGTGTGTGGCTCAGTGCTAGAGCCCTTGCCCAGCATGCACAAAGCCCTGGGTTCCACCTCTAGCACAGTAACAACAAAATTATAATATGTGGCTGTAGCATTGCCGAGTATTCCCTCTGGATGGTAACAGACAGAGCGCTAATCCTATGGAGGGGCTGGGACTTAGCTCAGTTGGTAGGGTGCCACTCTGCAGTCTCAGAGGTCCCAGGTTCGATTTCCAGCACTGGAAAAATGGGAGAAGGACGTGGCAATGCAGTCTCGAGGGAATCCTGAAACAGTCATCCACTGAAAACCCCACGAGGGTGGCCGAGAGTCTTGAGGGCCCCTAACAACAGCAACAACAACCCTAAGGAGAGCAGGGCCTTTAGAGTGTGCTTCCCAGCTGGAAGGATGTTACGGGGGAGGGAATCTGTGTAGCGTCCTTACAGGAAGGAGAGACTTCCATGGTGCAGATATTGTGGGTGTGGGAAGGAAAGACACAAAGTGAAGCTAAAGGAAGTTGAACTTTGGAACCTTAGGCTTCAGACTACAAGAAGAACCACGTAAATGGCTGAGCTCTCCGAAGGTGACTGTGGGTTTCCTTCCAGGTGGAATAGAGTGGGGGAAGACTGCAGGTGGAGGCAATAGCCCCAAGCACACAGCATCCTCCTGCGAGGCAGGATGTTATAAAGAGTGGGTGGGCGCAAGAGGAGAGCGGAGCAGCTCCTATCCATACCCCGTGAGAAAATGGAGAGTGTTGCCAGCGAATGGCACAGGGGTGAAGGGGAGGAGAGGTGAGCTGGTGCTGAAGCTTCTGAGGCAGGGCGGACAGTAAAGAAATCCACATGAGCCACAAAAAGAGAAGATGGCAAAGTGGAAAGACATGGAGCAGCTGGTGGCCACTGAAGGTCACAGGGTGAGGGCACAGGGTCCAGAGGAGGCAGGTGTGGAGCGGGTACCAACTGCCTAAAGGCAGGGGGTAGTGGGACACACACATCTCTTTACGTTATGGAAAACCTGGCTGTGAGATGGATGAGCCTCAGATGCCGAGAGTGTACCTTGCCCAATTTGACAGCTGTTGCTGTTATTTGTTAGGTGCCATCAAGTTGATATCTGACTCATAGCGACCCTGTGTACAACAGGTGAAACACTATTGTCAGTGCTTCTCTGCTGTTCATAGGGTTTTCAATGTCGGATTGATTTTTGGGTTATTAGCCAAAGAAAGACGTCTTGAATGTGACGTTTACTTACAACAGTTCTCAAATATCATGTGCAGGGATTTTATTTCCTCACAACCAAATGCGCTTTTAGACAGAGGTAAGCATATTGCAAGACGGTAGCGAAGGAGTGGGAGAATATTTACATTTTCACCCGAGGCAATACATGTGTCAGGATTCACGGGGGACTTAGCCACATAAGTCACCGCTTGGTGGACCAGCAAGTATCAGTATGTCATCTGGTGTGACAGTCAGAGAAGCTGCTTTCGCTGAAGCAGTACCTTAGCTCATCTCTGTACTCTTTTACAATTAGGCTTTAAGTTACTTTTATTGTTCTTCCTCTACTTAAAACTGTCCTCATGAAATACCCTTTGTGCTAATGTAGCAATGTAGTTGTTGCTTAATCCAGCGTTTCGCTCTCACCCTTTTTGTAATCATAAATAAACCTTTGTGCCTAATGTCAGGCTATTGCTTTAAGTGTTTGATTTGAAATACTGATTTATGCCTGTACCTTCGGTGCAAGGCTGTGAAAAGAACGACATATTTTTACCTCTTAAATTTAGGTATTAATAAGCCCCGATGTTTTGGCAGTCATGACAGCTGTAACACAAACTGGTAGTCCATTCTGGATATTTGTAGTGGCCCTCTCTTATGTAATTACAATCAAAGAAATAATGCATAAGGAGGTGATTGGCCAGTGCACAAAGAATTAATGAGTAAATGCACCCATGCCTCCCAAGTCTCCTTTCATTCTTCCTTATGTCTTGGATACCAAGTCTCTTACGACTGCCAACTACTGAAAGGAATAAAGCCATCCATTTATTTAATTTACCATTTCTCAAAGAGCTATTAAATGATAGGGTGAGTTTCAGCACTGGGGATATACCAATAAATGCAAAATAGAAAGTCTTTGTGATATATAAACTACTAATACTTTCCCTGGGAGATGGAAAAAGAAGTCTATTCACCTGAGAAAGAGGCTCAGACACAGATCAAGGAAAGCATCCCATCAAAGTAAACACGTTGAACCATGAGGTTACTCATAGGGCTGAGGATCCCTCACAGACAGCAGCCTCTCAAAGGAGTTTCCACCGAGGAGTCCCATGGACAGCTGCTCTAACCCAGAGTCCCCCTGAAGAGTCCCACTCCCATCCAGTCATCCACCTTTTATATAACTTAGCATCGTGTGCAGCTGGGGCAGGAGACAGTGGTGACTGGCATATCAGGCAAGGGTCCTGTGAGCTTCTTTCCCTCATCTTTCCAAGAGGGAATCTGCTCTGTTAGCTGGACAGTGAACAAGGGAGACAGGAGAAGAATTGATGCTTTTGAATTTTGGTGCTGGAGATGAATATTGAATATGCCATGGACTGCCAAAAGAACCAACAGATCTGTCCTAGAAGAAGTGCAACCAGAGCGCTCCTTGGAAGCAAGGATGGCCAGACTGCGTCTTACATATTTCAGACATGTAGTCAGGAGAGACCATTCCCTGGAGAAGGACATCATGTTTGGGAGAGTGGCAGGTCAACAACAACAAAAAAAGGAAAACCCTCCACCAGATGGATTGACACAGTATCTGCAACATTGGGCTTAAACATAAATAAGATTGTGTGCCTGGCACAGAATCAGGGAGTGTTTTATTCTGTTGTATATAGGGTCGCTATGAATTGGAACTGACTTGATGATATCTAAGAAGAACAGCAGCTATGTGCTGATAGTTTGGCTTATTTCACTGCTATGACTGAGGGCCAAGGTCCCCAGAGGTCATCCAGGTATTCTGTTTCAAGATGGTGATGATTATGTGAAACCTGGAAGAACCAGTCACATTATACTCTGGTCTCTTGGAGAGTACCCACTAATGTGGAAAGAGAAAAAAAACCTAACAGACAAATATATAATGAGGCAGGTGATTATGAAAGCTAGGAAGAAAAACATAAGGTTATGGGAAGGGAGAAGGAGAAATACCCGAGAGAAGAATTATACTTGGAGGACGGTGTGGTTGGCTTCATCTCTTAACAGGTGAAGAAAAATGAAGTAAGAGACAGGAACAAGGTTAAGGCAGATGCTAGTGTGGACTTGGGACTTCATTCTGCTTGAGAAAGAAAGCCATGTAGGGCTTGGATATGACTCAGACCTTAACAGAACCACTGTGGCTGCTGTAGGGAGACGAAGAAAGAGGCAGGCCAGGCAGGCAGCTCAAGGTGCACTAGGTCTGTTTGGTAACGTGTTGTAGGGTGTTAGGAGAAAAAGTGCTTGCAAGTGGCTTACTCTGGATGGAGCTGGAAGAGAGAGCTTACAAAATACACCCATGAGTTAGAAATAGAGTGTCAGGACAACAGAGAACTAAGAAATGGTGCCTGCTCCTTGGGTTGAGCAACTGAGAACTCAGAAATGGCATGCTCTGCTATCTGGGTTGAGCAACTGACAACACAGAAATGGTGCACACTGTATGGGCTGAGCAATAGGAAAAAAGGCTGATGTTTGCTAAACCGGGAAAGGTGTGGGAGGACGAGGCTTCTATTGTGGGAACAGGAGTAGGGGAGGAATGGAAATCAAGGGTTCTCACAGATGGACACTTTCTCCTATGAAGAAAGAACAATCAAAATACCAGCCCGCATGTCTCCTTTACATAAGAACTGGGACTCGGGATTTGGAAGCCCTCTTGGAAATCTGATTTAGTTTCTACTCAGCATGGCTGGAGGAAGAGGTGGTTTGTGCTTTCGCCATATTCCAAGTCGTAGTTCTGGGAGGCAGAGGAGGAAAGTGCTCTCAGCTCCTTCCATCCGTGTGTCCTGGGCACAGGTCATGTGCCAGGTATTGCTGCACCACTGTGGGTTGCGGCAATGCACGAGCAGACCGTGTGCCCTCCCTTCTTTGTGGAGCTGATGTTGATGTTCACAATCACCAAGGACAACTCTACTCAACAGCCTGATTGTCGGAGGCTGCAGGATGTCATCATTCGCTCCCCGTTTCCTAAGGGGCGATGAGGGTAAGTGAGCACAGGCATGACCAGGGGCTGCCCGCCAGGCCACCTTCGCCCAACCCTGCTTCTCACCCTACTCCAGCCCTCCACTAATCGGCCTCTATTTCTCTCCCCTCCTCCCTTCCAATGCTCCCCAGAGTTCCTGCGCTAGCTTCCTTCCTGCCCTCAGCCAACCCTGTCCCCTACATCTTCAAATCATCTCAAACACTGTCTTTACCTTCTCTCTCTGCCCGGAGCTTTGCTCTTTCCAACTCACAAGGTTTCATCTGCAAACCTCCTTTTTTCCCTGGTGTGGGGGCCCGCAGCAAGGCCTGGGGATGTGGCAGCACTCTCTCTCCTTTATTTCTCTTCATTCCTTTCCACTCCCTGTCCACAGACATGCCTCTCTTACCTGAGCCCCACGCCCATTAGCGTCCTGTCCAAGCACAACTTCACTTTCTTGGATAGTTCCATTTAGTCTCCACCCTGACTCCACCATCTGTTATTATTTATGAGTGTAAAAGCCTTGTCTACCCACAGAAAGCAATTAGTTTTCTTTTGCTCTCTAACAAAGGACCACAACCTTTGCAACCTCCTATGCAGGTAGAAATGAAGGTAGTGTCTGGACTGGTCTTGAATCTGGTAGGTCTTGGGAAGAACCACTCTCAACCTCACCCACATTGCTGTCGTAATCCAATTCTTTGTGGGTGTAGGACTGAGAGTCCCAAATTCTTGGTGAGTATTTTTTTTTGGGGGGGTGGGGGGTGGAGGGCACACTGCTCCTAGACACTGCTCTCTGGACCTTCCACCTCTCTTAGTATCTGAGGGTCTGCTTCACACTCCAGATTTCTCATGGTTCACCTATTTCTGACTTCTGCTTCTGGCAGCACCCACAAAAAAGTCTGCTGTGCTAGGCTCCCATGATTGGATTAGGACCACCCTAACAGTCTCCTGGCCTGCAGCTGTACCACTGTGGTGTCCGATCCCATCAGAGCTCAAAGCTAAGCAGGGCTGGGCCCAGCTACTACTTGGATGGGAGACCACATGGGAACACCGGGTGCTGTAGGCTTGGGAGAAGGACCTGGCAACCCACTCCCTCAAATCCATCTGGCATTGAAAACCCTATGAATCCAGAGAAGCACTGACAACAGTGTTTCCCCTGTTGTATGTAGGGTCACTATGAGTTGGATACCGACTCGATGGCACCTAACAACAACAACAACTACAACAACAACAGTCTCCATGTTTTAATACTGATTACTGGCCTAAGTTGCATCTGCAAAATCTTTTTTTTACATACATAATGTGAGTGAATTATCATGAAAAATTATCATGAAACACAAAGGGGCCATGTCACATGACCCATCTAGAAGTCTGCCTGGCTTACCTCCAGGTACCAGCTTCTAAGCTCATGCATCCACTGAGGGAGAAGAGCACACAGGCCTAATGCAAAATGGAAAAACAAAACAAAACAAAACCAAATGTAGCACACACAAAAGGAGACTGAGGATGGATGAAACTCACTTCCAGGTGGTATTTTCATCGGAACACAGGTGGGAGGACTGGTAGACGTGGACATGACTTTCAGAGGATGAGATGATGCCATGCCATGAATCAGAGTCATTGCATAAAATGGACAAAGGGAATCATTAGAGTAGGATAAAGCTATGCATCGGTAAGGATCTCATTTCTTCAACAATCCTGAGAAAAGAGCAACTGCCAAACACTGGGGATGCATATTGCTAACTTTCATCAACACAGTCACTCTAAGGAGCACGATCAGATGTTTAAAGGGACCACTACATTATGCAGGGTTGGATGAATCATACCATTTCCCGTGGCAACGTGTTGAAAAGATCCACAGTGCGTGTGTACATCCTCAAAATAACATACTTTAACACATACTTTACATATATAATGTGGGTGTTTGAAATGCACCAAAGAAAATCGCACAAAGACTGGGTTCCTTTTTTTTTTTTTAAGTTAACACTTACAAAGTTGCAAAAAAAGAAAAAAGAAAAAAGAAAGAAAAGCAGCAGCATGGTGCAGAATATTCACTAGGATCTGGAACTAACAGTTCCTACTCCTTGTTTCTTTAACTTACCACCCCTAAAAACCACCCCTAAAAGAGCACCGGTAAACATAGTGCTCTTGCTACAGCACTGTTCTCTATCTGAAACAACTTATGACTTATCAAGGTGCTTGCTTTTACCGTAAAATAACAGTGGAAAAACGCATCCTCCGCTATTGCAGACAGCTCACTAGTTTTAACTATTCTGAAGCACCTCCCAAAACCTTCAAGGATTCTAGGGTATCCTCCTGTGTCACTTAGTGGATTGTAAACACTATACGGACTGTAACAGCTTGGTATAACCAACTCACTT
>VMDO01042650.1:0-10412 GCA_007922755.1 Pedetes capensis | reverse complement strand
ACAATAGTGTTTCCCCTGTTGTACAGAGGGTGGCTATGAGTCGGATACCGACTCCACGGCACCTAACAACAATAACAACAATGATAAGAGAATATCATTATTGACATTATGGACTTTTGTTCAGACTTCAAATATTAAATTTGTAAGTAATGTAGCAAGGCAGCCTCTACAACAATTTCTTCAGTCCTGACTATGTTCATTACTTCTACTGCCTATTGCACTCTTTGAAGAAGCTCTAAGGGATGCATTGTAAAAAACAACAAACCACAGACATTTTGAGTTAATTTGCCATTTTATTCCCACATCTGCATGTGAAATTCTCTCTGATGTGAAAGTGACTGCCCTGCCTTTCTCTGATCTCCCCTCCTCTGATTGATCATTGTTCCATTCTCTTGCTTTTAAGTCACACAAAATCTAGTCAGATAAACTATTATAGGATGCCTAGAATTTTACTTTTCAAATCATGAGTAATTATAACTTGAGTAAATGATATTCTGACTTTGGTATAAAAATACAAACCCCTGCAAATTTAGAGTTATATTGGTTATTTTTCTACAAATGGTCTTGGAAAAATTAGCAACTTATAAAAATGCAGAATCAATTTTGTTGTTGGTAATATAGACGTGAATTTAAAATCCATTTAAAAATGAATTAATTTTTAGAGTAGAAGCTAAGAATAATTCTTGATTTAAGAGGGGGAAATCTGCTTAAACATGAAAGTGACCATTATAATACTAAGTTAAAATAGCAGGACAATTATTAAGATGTGTATGAAACTGACAAAAATTCTTTGGCTAATAGCATAGGCAATGGCTTACTATGCTAAATATGTGTGCCATTCTTATATTAAGAAATAAACTATCAGGTCACAGTAGCACACACCTGTAATCCCAGGGACTCGGGAGGCAGAGGCAGGAGGATCAAAAGTTTGAGACCAGAAGCAGTCTGCGTAATTTTGTGAGACCCTGTCTCAAAAAGTAAGAAAATGGGCAGGGGGTGCAGCTCAGTGGTCCAGCATGCAAGCACGAGGCCCTGGGTTCAACCTCCAGTACTGAAAAAGAAAAAAAAAAAAAAAAAAAAGAGAGAGAGAGAAAGAAAAAAGAAATATCCTAACATTCCATTCATATAAACAGGTACTTCTAAGAAATGCAAAACAATTAAATACATAAAAATTTTTCATTCACATGGATCAAAAATGATTAACACATGTCGTCCATTTTAATGTCAAATTACCAAATATTTCCGAATGGTGGTATGAACCATCAATACAATAGAGCTTAAAAATAATGATAATAATATATCAAAGGATATTTAATGATAAGAAAGTTTCAGCATGGAATTCTGAGGGCCATTAGAAGAGTAATATCCAATAGCTCATATCTCTGTTATGTTTTAAGTTGTAATATACTCATTAAAATATCTGTCAGTAATTTTGATTTATCATTTTTGTGTATCATAGGTACTAATGTTAACAATCACTTCTGCTGCTTAATTGCTCCTCTTTTTAACCTTTGTTGTTGTTGTTAGGTGCCGTCGAGTCGACTCTGACTCATAGCGACCCTTATAGGGTTTTCAATGGCAGATTGTTACAGGATTGCCTTGGGAGTGGATTGCCAGGTCCTTCTCCCATTTTTGTGGTGCTGGGAATTGAATTTGGGACCTCAGAGACTGCTGAGCAGCGCTCTACCAACTGAGCTAAATCCCAGCCCCCTTTTTAACCTTTACATGTTCTTTAAGATGGGATGTTAAATCATAATCAAAAGGTGAGCTTCACTGACTAAAAATAGAACAATATAAAAAAATAAACATTATAGATCACAAGAATACTATTGTAATATCACTATAACAATAGAGAAAATGTGATACTAGTGACATAATAGATAAAAAAGATCAAAGGAACAAAATAGGAAGCCCAGAAATATATCTATGTAAAGATATTAAACAGATTACTGACAAAGGAGCAAACACACAGCATAAAATGTAGGCTTTTCAACAAATGGTGTTAGAATAACTGGACATTCACATATAAGAAAATAAATGTTAACACTGAATTTATATGCAACACAAACATTAATTCACAATGAATCTTATCCCTAAACATAAAATCAAATCTACAAATGCCTAAATGGTTAACATGGGAGAAAATCTAAGTGACCTTGTTGTAGTGATGATTTTTAGTAAATACAAAAAATACAATTCATGAAAGAAATAATTAATATCTTGAACCATTTTAAATCAAAAACTCATTCTCTGCAAAAGATTGTCAACAGAATGAAAATACAAGCCATAGACTAGGAAAAAATATTTATAAAAGGCTTATGAAGGAATCTTACCAAAATATACAAAGAACTCATAACTCAACAGTAAGAAAAGGAACAATCCAGTTAAAAGTGGGAATAAGACACAAACATACACTTTATCAAAGATGATATACAAGTGGCAAATAAGCACATGAATAGTTACAATATGTCATATGTCATTAGGTAAATGAAAATTAAAACAATAGGATACCACTACATGTTTATTAGGATGGCCAAAATCCAGAATAATGACAACACCAAATTCTGGCAGGATGTGGAGCAACAGCCACTCTCACTGCTGGTTGAGGTTATTGATGTTGTTGATGTCAGGTGTCAGCAAATTGAGTCTGATTCATAGTGACTCTTTGTACAACAGAACTCTGCAGGGAATGACAATTTAAAGAGAATTGCGGTTGCATTCATCATCAAAAAGACATCACTTCTGATAGCCACTTTTAAGGACAGTTTGGAAGTTTCTTACAAAAGTTAACACACAATTATCAGACAGACCAACAATTGCCTGTCTTGGCATTTGCATAAATTGGTTGACAATTTACTTCACACAAAAAACAACACATTGATATTTGTAGCAGCCTTGTTTATAAATGCTAAAATTTGGAAGCAATCATGATGCCTTTGAGGAGGTAGATGGATAAATAAATTTCAGTACATCCAGAAAATGGGATATTATTCAGCAATAAAAACCAATGAGCCATCAAACCATTAAAAGACATAGCCAAACCTTAAAATGTATACTTCTAAGTGAAAATATTCAAGTGAAAAGGCTATATATTATATAATACCAACTATGTGACATTTTGGAAAGAGCAGAAATACTAAGAGAGAATAAAGTGCAATCATTGCTAAAAAATACAAAGAGAGAGCTGTGAATAAGGAAAACAGAGAGGATATTTAGGGCAGTAAAACTATTCTGCATGATACTATAATGGTGAAAACATACATTTGTCAACCCCCCTAGAATATACAACACTTTTGTGAACCCTAATGTGTACTGTAGCCTGCAGCGGTAGCCCTGTGGCATCTGATCCCGTCAGATCTCGGAAGCTAAGCAGGGTCAGGCCTGGTTAGTACCTGGATGGGAGACCGCCTGGGAACACCGGAAGCTGTAGGCTTGGGAGAAGGACCTGGCAACCTCCTCCCAAAAATCAATCTGCCGTTGAAAACCCTATGAACAGCAGAGAAGCACTGACAATCGTGTTTCCCCTGTTGTACAGAGGGTCGCTATGAGTCGGATACCGACTCGACGGCACCTAACAACAACAACAATGTGTACTGTACGTTTTTGAATGGTAACAATGTGTCAGTGTAGTTTCATCAGTTGAAATGAAATCTTTTAAAAGGAATACTGCTATAACTAGATAATAATATGTTCCTACTGAGCAAGTTGAGGATGAAGCTGAGCCTACTTCCATGGTCTTGCAAGGGTAATTATTTCAGAGCATTTCTGAAAATTATCTAGTTTCATTCTGATTTTCTCTTTGATATTATCATGAGGTTTCAAATTGAATCATCAAGTGAATTCCTTTGTTACTATGTAACACGATGTTAAAGGCTATGTCCACATACTGTCTTATGTCTCTCACTTGTGTACACATCTCATAATTATGGTGATTCTTGCAGATACTCCTCAACTTACTACAAGATTATGTACCAATAAACCCAGTATAAATTGAAAAAAATGTATAACAAAAAAATATCAGTTGAAAATGCCTTTAACACCACAGGTACCAAAAATGCATACATATTTTAAGAGATGTTATCTATATATTACTTTTCAAAGTTGATTGAATTACAATGGTGACCACTTGGAGCACCTCTTATAATTGTAAAAGTAAAACATGACTTGTATTCATCTTCTGTTATCTGGCTATGTTGTTGTTGTTGTTGTTAGGTGCTGTTGAGTCAGTATCCCACTCATAGCGACTCCTATGTACAATAGATGAAACACTGTTGTTAGTGCTTATCTGTTATTCACGCGGCTTTCATTGGCCGATTGATTTTTTTGAGGGAGTGTGTTGCCAGGTCCTTTTCCCAACCCTACAGCACCTAGTGTTCCAAGTAGGTATCCCATCCAAGTACTAACCAGGCCAGACCCTGTTTAGTTTCTGAGATCCGATGAGATTAGACAACACAGTGGTATAGCAGCACGCAGCTATATTGGGCATTACAATTTTAATACTTAAATTGTGTATATATTTTTTGGAACCCTCTGTACCTCTAAGTTGCCAAACATTATAATTCATCCAGTGAGCTGCCAGGTCATTCTCCAATTTTATGTGGTGTCGGGGACCCAACCCAGGGCTTCAGAGAGCAGAGAGCAGCACTCTACCAATTCAGATAAACCAAATATGGATATTCTTGATTACTTATCTCTTTATTATGTGTTTTATAACAATCTTTGGATAATTACTGAGGTTTTTACAGCTAAATTTTCATTATGGTGTTAGTAAGAAAAACAGTGGATAGTGTAAAAGAATTTTGAAATTAGAAAACACACTAGGCATTTAAACTATTAAATTAAGAAGTTACTGTTAGTGGTAAAAGATTATGAGTCAGAAGAAATTCAAATGCAGCTCACTTATGTGTATGAAGGTAGATTCAGCCTTGTGTATATCTCTCCCAGCCTCAGAATCTCTAGAATACAGATGAAGTTGTCTATCACATAGGCATCTGGGGTAGGCACTGTTCAAAATGATTCCTAATGATCCTAATGTTGTTGTAGTCCCACCTTGTATCATCCCTTCCCACACTACCAGACTTAATGTTTATGACCCAAATAGCTCCTAAAGGACCTGACCGAGTGATGACTCTTCTAAAATAAGTTACAGAGAAACAGAATTTGTCATTGTTTTAAAATCTCACTCTCCCTCTTTCTCCCTCTCCGCCTCCCTCCCCATCATCTACATTTTCCCTAGAGGAAGCCATGTCAGAAATATCCCTATTTAAAAAAGCACATAATTGATCTTTGAAGTGGATTTTGTGTCCTCGTAATGTCTTTGGAAATTGCAGCCCCGTCAAAAGGTTGACTGGATCTCATGAGGCACCCTGCTCCAAAACCACCCACCTAAGACTATCAGATGCCCGACTCTAAGAAATGGTGTGAGATAATAAATATTTGTTATTTTCAGTTTCTTAGTTTCAGGGCAACTTATTATACATTAATAGATAACTAAGATTTAGTAATAATCTATATTAGATACTTGAAGTAGTATTTTCTGCATTTTTATAGATATTTAATAAGTTATTGGCTCTGGTTTCTACTTTGTGGTAATACTATATCTGTGGTCCCAAAGTGGATGAACTAATAAAAATGAAAAGAAAAAAATAATTTCAGGCTCCAAATCTGATTTATTTTTACTTTCCTAAAATTGCCTACTATGGTTTTCTAAACATTGTAGCATTTTGATGAATGTCATATGAATAATAGATATTTTGATATCTTCTTGAGATAGTAAAGTACAGATATGCAGCTGGTTTAATGTTACTTGTGAGTAGAAAAATTTGCAGAAAAGTAGTGTGTGTAACTAAAAAATTAACAAAACTATGGATCAAAAACAAGAATATCCCCAAATTCCTCTAAAGATTGTTCATGAGTTTCACAAATACTACCTCATTTCTGTGTTTATATATTAAATTTTATTAGCAAACAATATAATAGGTTTCATTATGGTATTTTCATACTTTGCAGTTTTTTCCCTCCTCCTTATTCCCCTGTTGCTTCCTGCCCCCCTCCCAGGATGCCTCTCCACTCCAATGAGTCCCCCTTTTACTTTTAAAACACAACCTCACTTCTATCTTAATTTTAAAGTTTAACTATTTTCTTCTCACATAAACTCAATGCATATTTTTATTCAGTTGTATTCAAAGTGGGCTGGGATTTAGCTTAGTTGGTAGAGCCCTGCTCTGCAGTCTCTGAGGTCCCTGGTTTGATTCCCAGCACCACAAAATGGGAGAAGGACATGGCAATCCATTCCCAAGGCAATCCCGAAACAGTCAGCCATTGAAAACCCTATGAGGGTCGCTATGAGTCAGACTCAACTCGATGGCACCTAACAACAACAACAACAACAATAATATTCAAAGTAAATTGCCAACTACAGAATATATAATAATGATTGTTAGTCTTTATAAATGGTCTATTGTGTGTGTAATTTTAGATTTATCAGGAAATTGACATGATCTGTGAGTTAATGTATCTCTTAGCTACCTCATACTATTTTAATTATTCACACCATTTGTTCATATGTATCAACCCTGTCTAAGCTGATCTGTTCTCCTACATTTCTACACCTACTCTCTATACAAAGGAGTCACGTAAATACTCACATAAGTGTTCTGCTCATCCAAAAATGTAACAAAAATTTATAGAAAAGAGAAGATCTCAGGGCAGGATCATAGCAATACTAATTTATCTGTGTTATAATCTGGTCACCCTGCTATATATACATGAAGACAATCCCCTGCATTGAAACTCTGCCTAAATAGTCTAACCAATATCCCATTTGAAGTTAATTGCTAAATGATACAGGTCTAAGTCATGTGATGATGAGGCCCACACACAGCCACATAATTTATATACAACTCAGGTAAGAAATGAAAATTATGCTTAATTTAACAATGGCCTATGCATAAAAATAACAGAAAAACATTAATATCATTTTTTCTTTTTACCTAGAAAAAAAGAAGATAGGGTCAATTCTGAAGGTAAATAATTAAAATGTTCCTATATAAATACTGCCTGCAGTGGTAGCCCTGTGGCAACAGATCCCGTCAGATCTCGGAAGCTAAGCAGGGTCGGGCCTGGTAAGTACCTGGATGGGAGACCACCTGGGAACACCAGAAGCTGTAGGCTTGGGAGAAGGACCTGGCAACCCCCTCCCAAAAATCAATCTGCCATTGAAAACCCTATAAACAGCAGAGAAGCACTGACAATAGTGTTTCCCCTGTTGTACAGAGGGTCACTATGAGTCGGATACCGACTTGACGGCACCTAACCTAACAATATAAATACTAACCAGACAAGGAAGAAAGGTGTTAAGAATAAAATAAAAATAAAATATTAACCATTTATAATAAAATAGATTAATAAACACTAATACCTTAAGACAACTTGAGATTAAGTCTTCGATTTTGATTTTTAACTCATTTATTCATGTTGTTTTTGTTAGGTGCCATTGAGTCGAGTCCAACTCATAGTGACCCTAGGTACAGCAGATCGAAATACTTTCCAATTCTGTGCCAGGCACACGATCTTATTTATGTTTAAGTCCATTGTTGCAGACACTGTGTCATTCCATCTGGTGGAGGGTTTTCCTCTTTTGTGTTGACCTGTCACTCTCCCGAACTTGATATGTTTCTCTAGGGATTGACCTCTCCTCACTACATACCCAAAATATGTAAGATGCAGTTTGGCCATTCTTGCTTCCAAGGAGCACTCTGGTTGCCCTTCTTCTAGGACAGATTTGTTGGTTCTTTTGGCAGTCCATGGTATATTCAGTAGATGTCTCCAGCACCACAATTCAAAAGCATCAATTCTTTTCTGTCTCCCTTGTTCAATGTCCAGCTTTCACAACCATATGATATGACTGAAAATACCATAGCATGAGTCACATTGATGTCACATTGAAGACGAAGGTGCATCTGACTCATGCCATAGTATTTTCAGTGGCATCATATGGTTGTGAAAGCTGGACATTGAACAAGAGAGACAGAAAAAGAATTGATGCTTTTGAATTGTGGTGCTGGAGACATCTATTGTGGACTGCCAAAAGAACCAACAAATCTGTCCTAGAAGAAGTGCAACCAGAGTGCTCCTTGGAAGCAAGAATGGCCAAACAGCGTCTTACATATTTCGGATATGTAGTCAGGAGAGATCAATCCCTGGAGAAGGACATCATGTTTGGGAGAGTGGCAGGTCAACGCAAAAGAGGAAAACCCCCCACCAGATGGATTGACACAGTGTCTGCAACAATGGGCTTAAACATCAATAAGATCATTTGCCTGGCACAGAATCTGCAAGTCTTTCGATCTGCTGTACATAGGGTCGCTATGAGTCAGACTCAACTCCATGGCACCTAACAACAACAACAACATATATATATGTACATATGTATATGCATATGTACATATGCATGTATACACATATAAAATATACATATGTATATATGCATATGTATACATATGTATATATACACACATATATACATATATAAGGGCTGGGATTTAGCTCAGTTGATAGAGCGCTGCACTGCAGTCTCTGAGGTCCCGAGTTTAATTCCCAGCACCGAAAAAATGGGAGAAAGGCCTGGCAATCCACTCCCAGGCAATCCCGAAACAGTCAGCCATGGAAAACCCTATGAGGGTCGCTATGAGTCAGATAGCGACTCAACGGCACCTAACAGCAACAACAACATATACATATATATTATATACATATATATATATTTATATTTATACATATATATTATATATATACATATATGTATACATATTTAAAATGTATATATATATACATTTTTTCTTTTAATAACTACTCATAATTAAAAATTGTTTTAAAAGAACAAATTTGTAATTACTGTCCTCTCTCCCCTTTTCTCTGTAGGTAAAACTTCTTCTACCTGCCTTCATCTGCTGGAATAAATGACAATTGTAACAAGAATTTTGGGTACCTAGCTCTCCACTAATTTTCAATGCAGCTTTTAGCAAACTGCACAATTACTCTGATTTCAGTTATTAGAGAAATAGAATCATCACCATGTGATGCAATCCCAATCCATACTCAGGAAGCTATGAGGATTTTATGAAAAAATCCATATGAAGACAATGGCTAAAGAAACATCACTTCATCATTTACAGTACTCCTCTTATTTCTCTTCACAGATCATTATTCAGTTTGTACTCTTTCTTTCATTATGCCAAAATGATTGTGAAATATAAAGTTAAAATAAACTAATATTTCTATTCCTTCTTCCCTGAAAATGAGACAATTCCAAACCTTTCAGAACTTAAAATTTCCTATTGTGGTAAAAGTAAATCCTCCCACTCCTCATCCTCTAATTTCTTGTCTAACCCTAAGTATAATAGGAGTAGACCATCAAATAGGAACCTGTAGCCGTACTACTGTGGCGTCCCATCCAGTCAGATCTCGGAAGCTAAGCAGGGTCAGGCCTCCTTAATACTTGGATGGAAGACAGCCTGGGAATAACAGGTGCTGTCGGCTTGAGAGAAGGACACAGCAACACACTCCCCCCAAACAATCAGCTATTGAAAACCCTATGAACAGCAGAGAATCATCAACAATACTGTTTCACCTGTTTTACATAGGGTTGCTATGAGTCAGACACCTAACAACAACAACATTAAACAGAGATAGAACATGAAAGCCAAATTGTCCATCTTTCAAGATACATTTCATGGACTCAGATATTTTATAAACAATATAGATTGTTTGGTTGTTGTGGTAAATATTATTTTTACTACTCTAAAAATTAAGAGCATTTGATTTTGTTATTCCAGGAACATAGAATAATAAAATTTATAGGGATAAAACAATAATTATTCCACAAAATTTGCCTTCTTAAAAAGAATATTTAGAAATTTCTACAGATCCTTTCATAAGAAAACTGTTTGCAACAAAGAAAGGATCGATTATGTTTTGGCTGTGGAGATTTTTCTAATTTATATTTCTCCTACTATCTTTCCTTGGTTATCTGTTTTAATTATGGTTTCTCTCCAAAGTCAGATTTTTCTTTTTCCTTCATTTGTCTTTAAGAAAATGCAGTGAAGATAAATATACTGACCAGGGAGTCTCAAATCAATTAATTGCTCTAGTTAAGGAAATCCAGTTTAGTTTTTGTAGCTAAAAGAACAACAGAAATGATATTATGAAAAAATGATATATAAATGGATAGATTATATGACTATACACAATTATATTAATTCTGTTTCATGATTTCTTATGAAACTAGAGCACAGCAGGACTATATTTAATTGGACTGAAAGGTGGTGCAACCCAGTGGGTCACATATGCATTAACTGAAATCAATATTACTGAAAGTATTATGGACACTTATTGTAATGCTAGATTTTAGT
>VMDO01042649.1:0-10412 GCA_007922755.1 Pedetes capensis | reverse complement strand
AAAACATTTACTGATGAAGATCAAAGATCATAGCCTTCAATATGGGCTACGACTAAACATCAACAAAACAAAAATCCTTACGACTGGGTCAGCACGCAACTTCACATTAAATGGAGAAAAGATTGAGGTTGTCCAAGATTTTGCTTTGCTTGGCTCTATAATCAACACCCGTGGAAGCAGCAGTCAAGAAATCCAAAGATGCATTGCTCTAGGAAAAGCTGTGGCAAAAGATCTCTTTAGAGTATTGAAAAGCAAAGATGTCACCTTGAAGACGAAGGTGCGTCTGACTCATGCCATGGTATTTTCAGTGTCATCATATGGTTGTAAAAGCTGGACATTGAACAAGAGAGACAGAAAAGGAATTGATGCTTTTGAATTGTGGTGCTGGAGATGTCTATTGAATATACCATGGACTGCCAAAAGAACCAACAGATCTGTAGAAGAAGTACAACCAGAATGCTCCTTGGAAGCAAAAATGGCCAGACTGCGTCTTACATATTTCGGACATGTAGTCAGGAGAGATCAATCCCTGGAGAAGGACATCATGTTTGGGAGAGTGGCAGGTCAACGCAAAAGAGGAAAACCCTCCACCAGATGGATTGACACAGTGTATGCAACAATGGGCTTAAACATAAATAAGATTGTTTGCCTGGCACAGAATCGGCAAGTGTTTCGATCTGCTGTGCATAGGGTCGCTATGAGTCGGACTCGACTCGACGGCACCTAACAACAACAAACAACAACTTGGTGGTCGTCAGAAAAACATAGTTGTGAATGATTTTGAGAAATTATTTCACTGTCAGTATCTGCAACAATCACACCTAGGAGGTCAAAGTTGTAGATCCAGATCTTGGTAGAAGAATGGAAAAACATAAGTTAGCAAGGAGCTTGCCTTCTCTATCTTCTTCCTGATTTCACAAACAAGGGAACTGAGGCTTGGGGAGGATATCCTCCACCACTATTTTCCCCTGCAGAGTAGGTACCACATGTAGAACAAGAATCAAAATCCTGCGACCCTCTGGCCTATGTTCTTTTCGTTCTTTGTGCTATCTATTGTGGTGTCACAAGTCATATAAGGAGCACATTAATGTTCTTTGAACTTTCATATATTCCCCAAACATTTAGATTGTAAAAAGAATATTTTACTCCAATGAAGGAAATTGTTCTGTCACCCAGAAAAGAGGTCCCACTTTCTACACAGAGCTTTTCTTGCCAAAAACTAATTGCTTAGCATTAAAATGCTGCACTTGTTTCATGCATTAGTAAAATCAATTCTCTTCACTATAATACTGCTCAGCCATTGTATCTGTCAGCACTCTGGGTGCAAAGCTGAAATCTAAAGCTGTGTCACCAGACACAAAGGTTTATAAAGCATGGCCACATGTATTAATTTTAGGGTTGATTTTGTACTTTGTGAGCTCTCCAGCCATTGTGCTTCTCTCCTGTTCTACTTCTGTAACTCAACATTTGTATATGAATGGGTGGGGTGGTATTGCCACTCCAATAAGACTGAGACAGAGAAAAGAAAGGAAATGGGGGGCCTTTATTCATTCTTTCAAAATGCTATTAAATACTTAACCTGTGTCAGACATAGTTGATGAGAAGAATGTGGAGACATGCAATTGGGATTTTTAATATAACCAAAAGTTAGGGTATATTCTGGATAATGACTTAAAAATTCAGAATGATAGATGATTTAACACAGGTGAAGACAGATGGGGTGTTGTCAAAGCACACAGAAGGGAGAACAGAAAAAATTGCATGGACTGGCTTGTAGATATAGGATTTAGTAAAGTATGTGTGTGTGTGAAAAAAAAATTGTCATATTCAAGTTCCAAGAACAAGATGCTCAGGAAATCTGAAACTCATGTCAAATGTAAAATTGGTGAGTTGCAAATTGGTTTCTATGCATGGAATTGTTCAATGGATAGATCTGAAAGTTCAGATCAAACCATCTCACCTAATAAATTTCAAGAAATTCAAGATCAATTCTCTCATTGCACAAAGTAAAATCTTTTTAAAATAGCACATTCAAAAGATTGAGTCTTTGATGTTGGAGAATTTTCCTCATAAATACTTATCCACACAGTAAAGAATCACTAAACAGTGAGTGGTTTGAATAATTTGTTGAAAAGGGAGAAGAGAGGAAAGAGTAAATTGTCATCATCCCTGTAGAAAGTGCTCAGTCTAATTAAGAAGATGAGGTCAGTACTCAGTAACTAAGAGCCTACAGCAAGGTGGTGTTCAAGCTGCAGTGGAGGCTTTGGAAGGTGGTTACAAAACATCTTTCAGTAAAAAATTCATACGAATTTTTCACTCACATTTGAATATTTATTTAGATGCACAGTTGCATCAATAGACTGATTTTCAGTTACAAAAAAAAAGGTATCCAGAAATTTGCACTCATGATAAACATTTCTTGTGTTATAACCAAGAAACCCACTAATTAATTATACCTAGGAAATAGTATTAATTGCATTGGGTCAGGTACATACTTTCATTTCATATCTAACATCCCCTTTTAAGATCATAAGCGAATTAAAAAACAACCCAACAACCTCCATTCTCCCTATTAGGGGGAAAAGACACTTTCTAATCTAGTAGCTAATTTCCCTTGCTAATTTTAATTAGTATAGGATGAGCTGATGGGCAGTTCTGCTAGCAGTCTCTTTTGCAAAGAAATTTCTGAAGCTGCAGGCTCTTGGGACTGGACTGAAATTGGGAAAAATTGAATAGAGACTTTTTCTCATTTGATATAAGGATAGAGATGGAATAAAATACGTTTTGGGGACATCAAAAAGGGCTGCCCTTTTCTGGGTTAAGAATTGCTGAGAAGACTGCATGATAAAGTGAACCTGAAGTAAAGCCTTCAGACCATTGCTTTTGAATGGTTTAATGAGTTGCTACAATTAAAAGAACACATGTTTGCTCCAAAGGTAATGCATAGGTGGGAACTGCTAGTATTTTCCTTGTTGCTGAGGTTTTTATTTCAGTTTCTGTATTAGAAGGAAAATCTTTTGTTGTTGCTATTGTTATTTTTTGTTTTCCTGAGACAGGGTCATGCTGTGTAGCTCAGGCTATCCTGGAACTTGCTTTGTAATCTTGATTGGCTTTGAACTTAAGATCCTCATGTCTCCACCTCCCAAGTGCTGGGATTTCAAGAGTGCACCACCACACCTGGTATAGAATGCAGAATCTCTAACAGCAGGGATTGCATGCTTCACCATTGCTTGTGCCAACTTTCATAGCTCAGTTCTACAATTGTCATATTCCCATAATGAATACTTACCCATTGACAAAGTTGAAAAGCCCATCTCTTGCCCTCTGTGGTTTTTGGTTAGGGTTCTATGAATGGATTCCATGGCCATTGTCTGTCTCCAGGACAAGCCTAGAATGTTAGACACCAGGGATTTACAAATAATCTAGGCTACCTCCCCATTTGTCTTGCCACCTAACTAACTAAATATTTTTGTTGTTAGTACCATTAAGTTGGTTTCAAACTCATAGTGACCCTATGTACAACAGGTGAAATACTATTGTCAGTGCCTCTCAGCAATTCCTAGGGTTTTCAGTGGTGGATTGATTTCTGGGAGTGGGTTGCTGGGTCCTTCTCCCAGCCTACAGCACCTGGTATTCCCAGGTGGTCTCCCATCCAAGTACTTACAAGGCCCAACCTGCTTAGCTTCCAAATCTGATGGGATCGGATGTCACAGTGCTATGGCTGCTTGTTGTTGTTGTTAGGTGCCGTCAAGTCAGTATCTGACTCGTAGGGACCCTCATAGGGTTTTCAATGGCAAATTGTTTCTGGATTGCCTTGGGAGTGGATTGCCAGGTCCTGCTCCCATTTTTGCAGTGCTGGGAATCGAACTCAGGACCTCAGAGACTGCAGCGCGGTGCTCTAACAACTGAGCTAAATCCCAGCCCACAGGCAACTAAATATTAGTTATCAGCTAATCAGCTGATAATTGACCTAAGCAATGGGACTCCTCGACCATGTTTTTTTTTTAATAAAAGGAGGGTATTTTTCACTAATGTCCACCTCAGATATCTTGACCATTTTCTATACTGTGCCTCATGAAGGAAATATAGAATGTCTCTGACGATTCTTACAAGTATTAACTCGAAGTATGGTTTGCATATGGTTTGAGTGTATCTCCTTGTTCATGTGTTGAAACTTAGTCCCCGATAAGGGGTGTTAAGAGGTGTTTAAAGATGAAGCCTTTGGGAGATGGTTGGTTTAGATAAAGTCATTATGGTAGAGCCTCCACAATTGAATCCTGGTGGCTTTATAAGAAAAAACAGAGAGACCAGAGCACATATATGCGTGTTCCCTTTCTCTTGTCATGTAATGCCCTGTGCTTCCCCAGGACAATGCCACCAAGAAGCTGTCATCAGATGTGGGACCTTAGACCACCAGGGCTGTAAAATAAACAGCCCTCGTTTCCTTACAAAATCACCCACCCCAGGTGTTTTAGTATAGTAACATAAAATGGACTAATAAAACTAGTAAATTTCAAATACTTTTTCTAGTTTTGACGGTAGCTACTTGTAATGGGGGTAACTTTTTTGCTTTAAAGCATGACTGCTTTGTTCCTCATTGATGCCTTTCCAAATTTGTCATCACTATCACTATAAAAGATTACTATTGATATCAACATTATATATGTTCAGATTAGCATGTTGTGCTTTTGCAGAAAATAATTGTGTTAGCTTAATAATAGCATCAGTCTAAGAATTATTTTAATTAGTCTAAGAACAATTTTAGAAAAAGAAAGCCACAATTCCACTTACAATTTTGTACAATTGTCAGAGAACATATCAGACATTTGGAAATCTCTTTTAAAGTAGTTTATCCTGTTTTGCTTTTGCAGTGCTACTGATGCAGACCATATGTATGATAATTTGAAGCCTTTTTGGTAATATATTTCTCATACACAGGACAGATTATCTTTGAGGGAATTGCTGCTTTCTTTTAAAAGGTAATGCCCTATACCAAAGAGAAACCTGGACCTAAGCTCCAAGTGATAACTGGTAGTTGGTTATTAAGTGTCTGCTTTCTTATGCTTTAGGCAAGATGAACTGCGGTTATGAGTCATCTGAATGCTGGTCAGATGGAGACTGGAATTAAGAATAACCAGATAGAATTTAACTAGAGAACTAACCCAGCAGAGCCAAGGCATGGTGGTAGATGCCTATAATCCCAGTGACTCGGGAGACAAAGGCAGGAGGATCACAAGTTCAAGACTCTGCATAATTTAGTGAGACCCTGTCTCAAAAAGTAAAAAAATTAGGCTGGGGGTGCAGCTCAGTGGTACAGAATTTGCAAACCATGTAAGCTCGAGGTTCTGGGTTCAACATTCAGTACCACCAAAGAGAGAGAGAGAGAGAGAGAGAGAGAGAGAGAGAGAGAGAAGAAAACTAACCCAGCTATAGTGTAATCTCAGGGAAAGAAGCTCGTTCTCCAGATTTAATGGTCCAAAGATGTGGTACTAATTTGGACATGCTTGAAAGTTTTGGCATGGTTAGAACACCACTGAGAACTTTGCACTCATAATAATTATTCCTCATTTTATAGCCAAGAAGCCCAGTAATTAAGTGTTTCCAGAAACTGTACTATTTCACTGTGTATATCAGTCTCTTGTGGCTCTTGCTAAATGCAGATATGCTTCTATAATGTTGAGTTTCCTAAACTAGTAATTTGGTGGCTTAAACATCATATTATTCTGTCACAGTACTTGAGGCCACCTTTGAAAAATTCAGTATTGGTTTCACTGAGTTGTTCCAGTTTCTGGTGAGTGCCAGCATTTCTTTGCTTGTGGCTCTACCAGTGTAATCTCTATTTCTGCCTTCTGCCCTTCTCTGTGTAATTTTTCTTTGCCTCTCTCTTTGAAGAGCACATGTGATTGAATTTAAGGCCGCCTTAGATAATCTCATTTGATCTAAAATTCCTTAATCAAATATACAAAATCTTTACCATGTAGGATAACATTCAAAATTTCCAGGGATTAGAATATAGACATATTTTAGGGAGCCATTTTCAGCCTACCATAGTAGGTCTGGGAAGGAGTATAAGATTTTGTGTTTCTAACAATTGCCCAGATCAGATTGCTGGTCTGTGGCTAACACTGATTAGCAAGTGTCTGGATTTTAACTGTGAAACCTTCTGCATGATTTTTTTCATTCAGGGCAAAAATGTGCCTTCCATTTTCATACACAATCACATAATAGCAAGAGACATCATGGCAGGAGGCAAAACAGCCAAGAATTAGGATGGCTATTTGGGAACCAAGCACTCTTTTGGAGTGTCAGACTGGAGCCCTGCTTACAGAGGCAGGCTGGGAGTGTGAGTCAGGAACCAAGACATAAGCTCTGTTCTATAAAGTGAGCAAACAGGCAACTCAGAGGGTAGAGTGATAGCCTGGACACTAAGTTTATGACAGGAATCCTAGTGCCAGATCCTGCCAGTTGATTTATCTCAGCTTATTGTCAACCATGACCAGGATTTATTATGGAACTAGCTACGATTGAGAGTATGCATGGCCCTCAAGCTGCTAATTGAGGAGATCTAGATTAGGGCTCTCAATCTTCATTTTTTAATTTTTTAATTTTTCATCTTTTTATTGTACTTATTTATGGCATACAGCAGGATAATTCAGTTAATATATACAGTGTGCAATTATTAAAACTGGGTTGTTAACATTTCTCCATTTTTAACAAACACCTCAAGTGATGCAGGTGTTCAGGGATCTATCTTTGAAAAATACTACTCAAGCATCAGAAAAACATTACTCTGCAAGCATCAGAGTCTACCAATTTACTTAGTGTTGAGTTGGACAAAGTAAAATGGATTACTATTGCATGTTACCCAGAATATATGTCACCAAAAAGAAGACACATTTCAGTACTAGGCCAGGGACCTGTTAGGTCTAAGACTCCAGAGCATGTTCTGAAGGGACCTATAAAGTCTGGAAGCCATCGGATGTAGTACATAATAAATGGTCTGTTTTTACATGATAATATGTGTTGTTTTCAATATGTTGTCACATATTACCAGTGCATAGTTAGTGCCATGTACAAAATTGCACTGAACATGATGCATCACTACTACATTTCCATCCATCTCTTCACATGCATCTGTTGCTACAGATGGTATGATCTCTTGGATTTTGCTAAATAGTCCTCTGCTATTAGCCTAACACACACATCCAAATCACCCAATCCAGCTTGCACATTATCATTCAGCCATTCCCACACCACTTTGTCTTAATGCAGGTATTGTGCTAGGCTACTAGAACCATTCAGGTGATCCTCTCTACCCTGACCAAAGGACGTGTGCTGATCATTCTGATGTTCAAATGTGGTGTGCTTTTCACTCTAATGACTTCAGGATTGCCTTGGCCTCTTGGAATACTCCATCAAAAGGTCATACACTGTGGAATTATAAAACTTGTCATGGAAAAAATAAAAATGTTTGATGACCTTATTTTAAATGCTTTTTAGTTTTAAAATGATTTGGAGTTCTGAAATAAGTTAGTGTTCTTGGATGTGTGATTTTGAAATTCTATAGATCCCACCAGCGCTATTGTTGACCAAATTTAATTTTGGAAATTTTTTCATAAAGGGTCCATTTTATGTGAGCTTGATCATCACTTCATCAGGTAAGCCTTTCCTAGCCTCCAAGACCAGGTACAATTTCTTTTCCTTTCTTTTCTTCTCCCCTCCCCTCTCCTTTCCTCTTTTCTTTTCTTTTCTTTCTCCCCTCCCCTCCCTTCCTTTTCCTTTCCCCGCCCTTCTCTACCCCCCTCACTTTTTCTGCAGTATTGAAGGGTTGAACCCAGGGTTTCCCTCATGTTAGGAAAGTGATCTATCATTGGGCTGCACCCCCCAGCCTCCTTTTAAAAGTCATTTCCGTTTTGAGACAGGATCTCATTAAGTTGCACAGACTGACTCTGGCCACGAACTCTGAATCCTCCTGTCTTTGCCTATTGAATAGCTGGCATTACATGTGGTGCCTGGTGAATTTACCTATTTTATATTCTCACAAGAACACATTCTTCTGTCAGCATTATGTCATTTATCTTTATTTGTGTGATCATTTGAATAATTTCTGTCCTTTTGGCAAATTCTAAAAGACAGGTGTCATGTACCTTTTTGCTGCATATTTTGTCCCCAGTACCAAGCACAAATCATCTGGCAATGATGATTTTACTCAAAAAATAGTGGTGGTGCTGAGTGTGATGGCACATGCCTGTAATTCCAACAAACTGAGAAGTAGAGGCAGAAGGAGAATGAGTTCCAGGCCAGAGGCAGCCTGTATAAATTAGTGACACCCCAACTCAAAATTTTTAAGAAGGTAAAAAGTGGGCTGGGGTGAAGCTCAGTCATAGAATGCTTGCAAATAATGCATAAGACCCTGAGTTCAACTCTGTAGTAACCCCACCAGGAGAGAGAGAGAGAGAGAGAGAGAGAGAGAGAGAGAGACAGAGAGACAGAGAGAGACAGAGAGACAGAGAGAGACAGAGAGAGTGAGACAGAGACAGAGAGAGAGAGAGAGAGAGAGAGAGAGAGAGAGAGAGAGAAAGTGAATGGATGCAAGAATAAATGAAGAATAAATGAATACAATTTTCAAAGACTCAGAAACTTTCCTGTGATGTCACCCCATTCTCAGTGTCTGCTTCTCTTCTGCTTAAGTTCTACTAAGTCTTAGGGAACATGTTTCCATGAAAAATATCCTGAAATAGAAGAGAAATCAGAAGCATCATTTTAAATCTTGTTAGTGCCATGGTATTCCAATAGAGAGTGGAGGAGACAAAGAAGGACTTGAGGTGCTGCCTCTCTTCTCCTCCCCTTTCTCAAACACCTTAGTCCTGCCTTTGGCTATTTATAATTTATCCAAATCTTTATTTTTCAGTAACTTGTGGGGTATTTTTAAGGCATTTGAGAAGTTGTCCAATAAAGGGGCTTTTCTCCTCTCACTTGGATGTTCTGAACAGCATTATTTCTCTACTTTCAAAGCTGGAGGAAATATCATTTATAAGCAATAATCTGTGTGTTGGTTTGAAATCTAGGGAAAGGATAAAAGTAAACATCATCATCTAGTTTTTTTTTTTTAAATTGCTTCCCAAATGTCCCTTTTCCAGAGGAGAATGTAAAGGCCAACTCAAGCCAAAGTAGTAAGTAGCAATGGTCAATGCTGTTCCAACAGCAACACCGGACTCTATCAAGCAATCTATGTTTTATGTTTATGATGTATGAAAAAATTACTTCTTATATAGTTGGACTTACCGCTTACTTTGATGGCAAAAGTGTTTATTGTCCCTGTACCAAGCCTCAAGTGAACTAGCCTTCTTTAATAAGACTTAGGTCAGCTTATCAAAATGATGATTTTTAAATTTCCTTTCAAATTCACTCTTATTCCAGCAGTTTTCTTCTTGGGCAGAAAACTAAACTGACCTCCTAAAGTTAAAAAAAGTTGTCATTTCATTTGTGAGAACAAAATCAAAGTTGTTTAATGTTATGTTCTCCTTTTAGAATTGCCCATTAATTCATTATTAGCAAAACATTGATCCTGTGTCTGAAAGCTAGAGAATGTTCACGGACCCTTATTCCAATCACACACGCTTACCAATCACAGGAGGTTCTCACATGACCCTTGACAACTTTATGTTGTCCCATTTCTTTGAGGGCTATCTAGAACAGTACTCACGTTGTGGGGGAACAATCTATTTCCTCTAACAAATTGAAAATTTAAATGTATTATATTCTGATCAATCCCTTGACATATCTCATCTTTCTTCAACTCAGTTTTAAAATGTGATTGAATAAAGATTCTGGTTGGTAGGTTGTTCATTTGCCATTTTTTTCTAGGTGAAAAGATGTACAGAAAGTTTCAGTTTTCACTTTTGAGAAGCTTTCCGTACAGACTGTGTTCAGCACTCTCAGGGTCCTGCCTATAGTAGTATGTGTGATCTTCCAGAAAGTGATAGAAGTGTGAGAATTGTGTTGAAAAATGCAATGAAAAAAAGGAGTGTGTATGTATCTTATGTAAACTCAATGAATTGCTCTGACATTCCTTAAAAGAATAGAGTTTTATAGAAAAATCAAGGGAAACATAACAGAAATGGAAATTCTCAAATAGTAGACTCCTCCAAAAATTGCTTTGTAAAATTTAGATATATGTTGTTGCTGTCATTAGGTGCTGTTGAGTTAGCTCCAACTCATAGTGACCCTCATCAGATTTTCAATGGCTGATTGTTTTTTGGGTTTATTTCAGGAGTGGACTGCTACATACTTCTCCCAATTTTGTGGTGCTGGGGAGTGAAACCAGGTCCTCAGAAAGTGCGGAGCAGCACTCTACCAAATGAGCTAAACCCAAGCCCCATTTAGATATATAGAAGAGAAATAATAAGGTT
>VMDO01042648.1:0-10410 GCA_007922755.1 Pedetes capensis | reverse complement strand
ATATATACACAATGGAATACTATTCAGCAATCAAGAAAAATGAAATAGGGTCATTCGCAGCAAAATGGATGGAATTAGAGAAAATTATTTTAAGTGAACAAACACAAGCTCAGAAAGAGAAACAACACATGTTCTCACTCATATGAGGGAGCTGACTCAAAATTACAAGAAGGAAAAATCCTACTCAAAGGTCAGATCATAATAAAAGGGGGGGGAGGGAAGATAAGAATGATGTCAATATAAATGGACTAGAAATCGCATGTAATTGTTCTAACAAGATAGAAACAAAGACCACTACAGGAAAAGTTTCTATCTTAAACAGAAATGGAACCCAAGGACATATAGAAAAATACTACATAGTAAAAGAGAAGACTTGAATGGGAAACTTAGATGGGAAGGGGGGGAGAGGGGGAAACATAGAAGAGGGTAAGGGGTAACCTATATGAATAATGTTTATCAAATTGCATATATGAAAACTGTCACAATGAAAACCATGTCAAAATGACTCACATTATGATGTACATTAAAAATTTCTAATTAAAAAAAAAAAAGTCAATCTGTACCCCGGTAGCTTCCAAAACATGTCAATGGGTTGTTGTTAGGTGCCACTGAGTCATGTTCAACTCACAGTGACCCTCATAGGATTTTTGATGGCTATTTCAGGATTGCCTCAGGAGTGGATTGCCACAACCATCTCCCATTTTTGCAGTGCTGGGAATCAAACTCAGGACCTCAGAGACTGCCAAGCTCTACCAACTGAGCCAAATCCCAGCCCTGATGGTTCTTGTTGTTGTTAGGTGCCATCGAGTCAGTATCCGACTCGTTTTCAATGGCTGACTGTTTCGGGATTGCCTTGGGAGTGGATTGCCAGGCCCTTCTCCCATTTTTGCAGTGCTGGGAATCGAACTCGGGACCTCAGAGACTGCAGTGCAGCGCTCTACCAACTGAGCCAAATCCCAGCCTGGATGGTTCTTAGACCTACCTATTTCCAGCCCAGTCCTTTCCTGTGCTGGGCACCTGTATGGCCCACTTCCTATAGGTCACACCAACTGGGCAGGCACAAGACTGCTCCTCCCCTGATACAACCCTTGCCCAGGCGCTGTCATTTAGTCAGTTAAGCAGAAATCAGGCTGACCCCATTGGTTCCCTTCAACAAGTCCTGTACCATCTGCCCAGTGAGTTACTCTTAAATCCATCACTTCCCCGTCTCCTCTGACACCACGGCCCAAGGTCACCACCACCTGGCCTGTGGATGACTGATGGGCAGGCCTCCAGCTTCGCCCCCTCCAGCCAGACATGTTTCTCACTGCGGGAATGGAAACATGGCCAGATTCTTGCCTGCCTAAACCCTGCCCTACTCCCCCACTTCCCTGGGTACAGCGTACACTCCTGCACATGCACTAAGGGCCTTCCTTTCCCTTCTCGTCCCCACACCAGCCCACAGGAATTTGGAGCTCGTTCTCACTTATCCACCCCAATCTGCACCTTCCCCCTCATCATGTCCAAGCCTGCCCATGTCCAACTCCTGTTTCCCCTGGTTTCTTCAGGCCCCACCTTGGAAGTGGTCTCATCCTGCCAACCTCCCCTGACCACTCCTAACCTTTTGGGTGTCCTGCCCCTGCACTCCAGAGCCCTCTATGTGCATGTACCCCTCCCCCAGCACTTCCAGGGTTGACTGAAAGTTGAGGGAAGGGTCCTCACTGTCTTGCTCCCTATTATTCCCAGGGCCCAGCACAGTGCCGCCCGGCACACAGTAGGCACCCAAGAAATAGTTACTGGGGTTAGTTTTGGTACTCGTGATGGAGAATTCACGAAGGCCTCAGCCCTTATCAGCATCAACCCTCATTTTAAGAAGAAAGCCAAGCCAGGCACAGTGGTGCATGCCTGTAATCCCAGCGGCTCGGGAGGTGGAGGCAGGAGGATGGCAAGTTAGAGACCAGAGGCAGTCTGCATAACTTAGCAAGACCCTGTCTCAAAGAGTAAAACATTGGCTGAGGGTGCAGCTCAGTGACCCAGCATTTGCAGAGCATGCAAGCACGAGGCCCTGGTTCAACCCCCAGTACCAAAAAAAGGAGGAGGAGGAGGAGGAGGAGTAAGAAGGAGGAGGAGGAAGGAGAAAGGTGGAGGGAGGAGGGAGGAGAAGGAGGGAGGAGGGAGGAGGAGTCAGGAGAAGGAGGGAGGAGGAGGAGGAAGGGAAGGAGAAAGAGGAAGGGACGGAGGAGGAGGAAGGGAAGGAGAAAGAGGAAGGAGGAGGAAGAAGGAAGAGGAAAAGAAGAAGAGGAAGGGGGGAAGGGGGAGGAGGAGGAAGGTGGCCAAGGTCCAAGGGAATAAATGCTGTGCCTCAAGGCCATACAAGGCAGAGGAGAGGTCAAAGCCAAGACTGCTCCCTCCAAACCCAGCACACCCGGTTACCCGGCCTCTCCCCTCACTGCCAACTGCGCAGGCAGGGCATGCACACTTGCAGAGCCTTCTTGATCAAGAAAACGCTTGGCAGAAAGTGTGACATGAGCAACCTCCATCCCAGTTAAGGTGCTGCCTCCTTCCTCACACACCCAGGCAGGTGGCAGGGAGAGCTGCAAACAGGCAGAGACACAGAGGTCCAGAGCCTGGGTGGCCTGCTGTCTCCACAGGAACAGCCAAAGGGCAGCCTGGGCCCTCCCTGCCTTCTTTTCAACTCTAGTCCGCCACACCTGGCAGGGGTGGGGATGTGCCGGAATCCCTGTCAGATTGCTGAGCTACAGCAGGAACCAGGACAGTGGTTTGGTAATGAAGCACATCATATTTTGATTTGGAAGAGCCAGGTCATGGCAGCTGCCTAAATGTAACTTGCCCAGGACAGAATGGAAAGGGGCTCTTCCTGTGGCTGGAGGTGGGACAGTGATCTAAGAGTCAACCTTTCCTGCCCAGAGCCCCACAATTTAGAATGTGAACTTTAATGACACCGCAACAACACAGGTAACCATTTTCTCCCCCTGGGTAGAGATTCTGCACCCTCGGGCAGGCTCCGTCCAGGGAACGGTTGCTTTCCAATGCGGCATCTGCCAGGGTTCTCTCTGCACGTTCTTTGTACTGAATGTCAACGTTGGGCGTGCTTTCAGCACCTCTCCCCAGACACTGCGGGAAGGACAGGTGGCCCCAGGCAGCCAGGCCTTCAGGCAGCAGCCTAGGCCATCCTGCTCACAGCCCAGGAGGCCTCTCGAGAGTTTGTGAGCAAAGGATCCTGGTGAGAAGGAAGCTCAGAAGAAGAGCGAGGGCGGCACCGCCTCCGCGGGATTGGGCCACACAGGGGCCGACAGGTTCGCGTCTGAGCCCAGCTGGCCGGCATCGCTGTGGACCCGCTGGTGCCGCACCAGGTGGGTCTTGCGGCTGAAGCTCTTCCCGCACTGCGAGCAGGAGAAGGGGCGCGAGCCCGTGTGGATCGCCTGGTGGCGGACCAGGTTGGTTTTGGAGCTAAAGCTGCGCGCGCAGACGGCGCAGGCGTGCGGGCGACTGCCGGTGTGCACCGCCTGGTGGCGGCCCAAGTGCGACTTGCGGCTGAAACGGCGGCCACACAGCGCGCAGGCGAAAGGCCTGGTGCCGCTGTGGGTCCGCGAGTGCGCTGCGAGATTGGGCCGCGAGCTGAAGCGGCGGCCGCACTCAGTGCAGGCGAAGGGCCGCGCCAGGTGCTGCCTGTGGACGAAGGCGCGCCCGCAGTCCGGGCAGTAGGCCTGCTCGCACGAAGCGGTCCGCTGGGGTGCGGCCAAGCCCGATCCTGGGTCACAGGTTGGCCCTCGGGGGACGCAGCCCAAGGGCTCGGCGGTGGCAGGGCCCAGGGCGCACGTGCCACACCCAAAAGGACGCCCCTTGCTGCAGTGCAGACGCTGATGCGCGGCGAGGTTCTTTTTCCAGCCAAAGGTCAGGCCACAGTGGGAGCAGGCAAAAGGCTTGGACCCAGGAGGGGACGGAGTGGGGGACACGGCGGAAACGGATGCGTCCGGAGACGGCCTGGCCCGGCTGGCGGCCTCATGCACCCTTTGGTGCCGCACCAAGTGCTGCTTGTGCGTGAAGCTGCGCCCGCACTGAGCGCACTGGTAGGGCCTCTCCCCCGTGTGGATGCGCTGGTGGCGGATCAAGTGCGTCTTCTTGCGGAAACGCTTCTCGCACTCGGCGCACGGGAAGGGCCGCTCGCCGGTGTGGGTCTTCTGGTGCGAGCACAGGTGTATCTTCTGGCTGAAGCGCTTGCCGCACTCGGCGCACGGGAAGGGCCGCTCCCCAGTGTGCGTGCGCAGGTGGCGGGTCAGGTGCGCCTTCTTGCTGAAGCGCTTGTCGCACTCGGAGCACGGGAAAGGCCGCTCGCCGCGGTGGCTGCGCTGGTGCAGCAGCATGTGGGCGCGCTGCGTGAAGCTGCGGCCGCAGTCCGGGCAGGCGCAGGGACCCTCACCGCGGTGTAGCCTCTGGTGCAGCCGCAGCGTCAGCTGGTCCCGGAAGCGCCGCTCGCACTCCTCACAGCCATAGGGCTTCTCCGGGGTCGGGGCCCACCCGGACAGGGTGAGCCCACCGAGTGCCCCAGGGGCCTCCGGCTCCAGTTTGAATGCTGCCGTCAGATGTCCCAGGTCAGGCGCCGGGAAAGGGCTGGGAAGTAAGGGCAGATGCTGGGGCCACTCAACCTCCTCTGCCTGCTGCCCCTCATCCTCCACCTTCACTTTCCGGATCATCCACTCCTCCCCTGAAGAGCCAAAACAAGATTGCCCGTGAGCACAAGCTGCCACGGCCATTTGCCTACAGGACCGGCACTGCCCGGAGCCATGCAGTCTGGCCATTGCTGCCTGTGTGCGACTCAAAGACTCCCGGGAACGGCCTCATCTAAAGCTCGCTTCTCAGCCTCCTGCGCTCATCACAGCCTGTCCAGCTGGTGACCACTCCCTGGCCTGGAGCCTTTTCGCTGTCCTTGCGGCCTCCCAGGGGCCCTTTTCTGCATCTTAATTGGCACCCCTTCCTGCTTGGCCATAGGGCCTCAGGCTTCCCTCTGCCTGCAGTGCAGACACCGGGGTGTTGTTTTTTGTTTTTTGGGTTTTTTTCCAATCAAAGGTCAGGCTGCAGTGGCTGCCCCTAGATTCTCCTCTCCAGCAGGCTCTTTTCTGGAACTAGTCTCTCATCTCGTTGAGCACGGCCCCTTGAGTGTCCTGGAAACTGGTTGCTGCTCAGCAAGTTTGTCACCAAACACTTGACCTCTCCATGCCTACCTCTGGGTGACTTTAACATTAGGACTCCAGCCTCCTTCTCCCAGCAGGATGGCCTGGGAGCATTAGCACTGGGAACATTAGCACCTCCCCTGCTCTGCTTCTGCTGCTCTCTACCCTCCCCTCTGGCCACAGAGTACCAGGGTAGACTTGTACCCCATGCCCCAACCACCCCCATACTCCCTGCCCAACTCCCTTCATTCCTGCTGCTACACCCAGCTGGGAAATCCCAGGTGAGGGAGAGGAGGCTGGAGTTTACAGGACTTGGGGAACTAATCAATGTTCAGTGTCTGGAAAAGCAAGGAGGGAGCCTCAGCCCAAGCGCAGGTTCAAGTTCCTAAGGAACTTTCACAAAATGCATCGATAAGGCCAAAATGCATTCATAGGCCAGGGCCTATGAATCTGTTCTTTTTCTTTAAAGCTCTCAAAGTGAGTCTTGTTTCGTTCCTGTTTGGCCTTAAATGCCTGAGCCTTGCTTATATCATACACATGGACCCGTATGATGACATCTACTCCCACCTATCAATCCACTGGTTCCAAACAACTTCTGCTTATCATTCTCTGCTGTCACTTCTACTTTCATTGTGCCACTCCTCCACTCACAAATCAGCAACAGCTTCCAGCTGCATCTCAGGCCCACCTCAACCTACTCCACCTTTCTTCTTCCAGGTACGAACCTTTTCCTTCCACCACACTGCCTGCCTTTAACCCCAGTCCAGGGCCACCTTTCCTGCTTCGAACTCTGTAGGGAATGATTCAACCCTCATCTTGCCCCGCTATTGGTGATCAAGGATCTCCCTTTGATTACCAAAGGAGTGACAACTGGTTTCACTCTTTAGTTGAATGTCACTCCTACACTGGTGGGCTGGGATTTAGCTCAGTTGGTAGAGCGCTGTGCTGCAGTCTCGGAGGTCCCGAGTTCAATTCCCAGCACTGCAAAAATGGGAGAAGGACATGGCAATCCACTCCCAAGGCACTCCTGAAACAGTCAGCCATTGAAAACTCTATGAGGGTTGCTATGAGTCGGATACAGACTCGATGGCACCTAACAACAACAACCTACATTGGTGGCCCCTTGAGCCCCCCCCCCACCTGATTTTTATCTTGGGGCAGTTAAGGTACTTAGTTACCCAAGGGCTATATAAACAAAGCTCAGATCTACATGTGAGAGGAAGAGCTGGCCGTGATGGGCTGCTGATGGCTCCTGGCTTCCTGCTGGGAACTCACTCCACCTGACCACCCACGAAGAAAGAACTCTGTCTCTGGATTCCACCAGCAACACCAAAGCATCTCTCCTTGTGACCACCAAGACCAGGACAACTAGACAACTAGACGGTGCTCTCAAGGACTACAAGCAAGCTGAGGACACTCCCTTTGCCCAGCACCTCGGGACAGAAGCTGAGGACAGTCTCCAGTCCCAGCGCCATAGGCAGAAGAGCCACAGCTGCCCCTGAGGCAGCAGAAAGAGCTGCTAACACTTAGGCTGCTAACCCTCCTTTGGGTTCCTCCCGCCCTTGTCAGGGCAGAGACAGAGAGGCTTTTTTTCCTTTCTCTCCTTCTCCTCCAGATATTCCCAAGGGCTGCAGGAGTCCACGCCCCTCACCTGAGGGTCCCGAGTGACTTGTGTTTAGATATCTGTGTGCCTGGCGGTGCCTCCTGTCCGAACATCCGGGCCCGCCTGGAAGGCATTTGCCCCACAGAACTCCCCTCTCAGCTGAGAATGTCTCTCCCTGCTGCACCCCACCTGCTGCAGAGCTGAAGTCTACACAGCTCTCAAAATGCAGCACAAAGCAACATTTTTGATAGATCCAGCACCAAAGCATTTATTATAAACTCCCATAGCACTAACTGTTAACACTTTCACATCTATTTGTGACTTTTACATTGTCTTTCTAACCCATGGTCCTAGCTCATCTTAGTGTCATCCTAATTAGATTTTAGCTTCTGGAGAACAGACACGTTTTATCTTCTAATTTTGTGTCTAATAACAAATGTGACTAATAAAAATGAGCATTGCCACCACTTATTGAGGGCCAACTATTGATGAAGCACTGTGCATACACTGTCCCAAGCCTTCATAGCAACCATGAAGTTATTACTCCTGCTTACAGGTGAATAAACCAGAGCTCCAACCCCCCTCCAAGGGCACCCAGTGGGTAAATATGGAGTAAGGATGCACCCCTGGCGTGTGCAAGTCTGTAATCATGTCCTGCCACTGTACGGGCACATGTCCTTGTTGTTGTTAGGTGCTGTCCAGTCGGTATCCGACTCATAGCAACCCTGCCCACAACAGGCAAAACACTATTGTCAGTGCTTCTCTGCTGTTCATAGAGTTTCCAATGGCAGATTGATTTTTGGGAGTGGGTTGCCAGGTCCGTCTCCCAAGCCTGCAGCCTGCAGCACCTGGTGTTCCCAGGCAGTCTCCTATCCAAGTACTAACCAGGGCCGACCCTGCTTAGCTCCCGAGATCTGATGGGATTGGATGCCACAGGGCTACGGCTGCAGGCTTACGGGTACATAGTAGGGACTAAATAAATCTTTGTTGCACAAATGATGCCACCCAGACAAGACACAAAGAGGGTGGTGGCAGTGGAAGGAAGTGATGGCTGGGATTATGCTATGGTCCCCCTAGGGATGTGAGACAGATGTGTTGACTACAACAGATTGGGGGCGTGTGGTACCACTCAGATCAGTGGAGGCTTGAGGGAGGGAGCACGCAGGATAGAGACCATGAAAGGTCGATCAACAGCCTGCATCTTCATGGCAATTGTAATTCAGGTGATCAACAGCATGCACGTGAACTAGGGAAGAGGAAGAGGGGACGTCAGGACTTCTAGAGGGGTTTGGGGTGAGGTGTGCTTCTCTTTGCTGACTAGCCTTTCTGATTCTGCTCTCCACAGATGTGAACTCCCTCTGGGTACTGAAGCTCTATGGCAGAATGGAGCCAGGGCCTGGACTCATCTTGTTTGGAAAGGCCCAGAGTGGCTCTCTAGGCAACCTGCCTCTTCAGATAGCATCTCTGGAGCTTTGTGGGCCCCTGCTTCCTTTGCCTGGCACCATGGTGGATGGAGTGACAGGAAGACTCACCGAGGACAGAGCCCACAGCCTCAGCCTTCTGCTGGGTGCAGGCCTGGTCTCTGCAGGGAGCCTCCGCGTGGTCAGGCTGGGTGCCTTCCTCCGGGCCAGGAGCCTCATGCCCTGGAAGAGAAACGTCGCAGAAACATCATGGATGGAAGAGGGTCCAGACTGGTGCTAGGAAGCAGGGGGCCCTGAAACTCCACGCCCCGTCCTGCCCATGGGACTCCATCCCACGTCAATCCTGCAGGGGTAGAATGCCCAGCTGCCAGGGCAACCTCAGGCCTCTTCCCACAGCTGCTGATGGTGTACAGGCTGCAGGAACCACAACAGGGAGTTTTGTGGGAGGTGGTGGGAGCAAGGAAGGGTCCCTGAACTGAGACTTACTGAGGCTCCTAAGAGCAGGGCCAGGGCCTCCCAGTGTCAAGGCAAAGGATTGGGGAGGATCATGGTTTCAGGAGGGCAGGCTAGCCCTGCCTTAGGCTGTCCATCTTGGCTGCCCGCTTCCTGAAAGCTCTTCACCTACATAGGATAGCTATGCAGCCAATTCCCTCACCTCTTCCACCTCCTCCGAATCTTGCTTGGGTCTTACCTCCCTATTCTCCCCACCCTGCTGAAACCTATAACTGCCCTCTAGGCTCCTCTCACTGTTCTTTATTCCCTCCCCACAGCACTGACGGCCTTCTAAGGTCATTCAGAACCTTTACCATGTTTACAGTCATTGTGGGGTGACTCTCTAGGATTAAGTTCCTTGAAGGTGGGGATCCTTGGCCAGTGAGGTATTCCAGATGTTTAGAAATAGCACCCAGCCCCTAGTAGATGCTCAGTAAATACCATCCTTGGCAGAAGGAATGCCCCTCCCTGAGCCACCCTCCATGGCTCCCACCTCCTTACCTGAGCATGTGCCCAGTGTGCTCTCGCCCCTGGAGGACATCTTCCCCTGGCCATTATGAGACCCGTCCTGGGGCTCGCTTTGGGGGGCCATCTCTGGCTGTCCCACAGAGAATCCTGTTACAGGCAGAAGGATGGGGACAAGTAAAGCATCCGGTACAGAACTGGTGATCAGAGGTGGGGGGGCCGGCCCTTCCCACCCAGCCTGGAAAGGACAGAGTCTCCCTCCAGCATGGACAAGGGACAGCCCAGGGTCCCCAGCAACCTGACTAGGTATCAACCTCGGCCCCTTGGAGTTGAGGAGGACAGGATCAATTTAACCAGAATAAATTTAGATTTCAATCCCAGTGCTCTGTGAATCTCCATGCACACATACAGTCTAGAACCTTCCCCGTTTCACTTATTCAGAACACCCCGGTGACCTAAAAGGATGCTGCCCTACAGAACCCCACAGCCTCGGGACTCCTGGTTGCACCCCCTGAGACCTGCGCTGCTGTCTAAGATGCAGGTGCCCGGGCCCCCTCCATCCCTTCAGGTGCTTCTGCACCCAGGCTCACCCAGGGAGCTCAGCGCCTCCAAGGTCTCTCTCATGGCAACCCGCAGTAGCTTCCTTTTGGGGATCAGGCCACAGACCCTGAGGAGAGAAGACAGCCTGCTTCAGATTTTTCCTGTTAGCTGCCACCTGGGACCTGGCTCAGCCCAACCTCTCCCCATGGGCTGTCCCCAGGAGCTCCAAAGGGGACATCCCCAGGTACAGGTGAGAGGAGAAAGGAAAATGGATCTAGAGCAGAGACCTTTGAAGGTGGGGCCGGAGAATAAGGCCTTACAGCCATTTCTGCAGGCTCAGGTTGGCTTTGGAAATCGGCGCCTGGACCCCCCACCTGCCAGGGGTCTGAGAGCCAGCCCCAGCCCGTCAGCAGCCCCACCCCAGCGTCCTTGCCTGGGGAAGCACAGCAGCCACAATTCTCTGGGGAAAGGGTGGAGGGTGGGAGACCAGAGTGGGGACTGGGAACTTCATCTCCTGGCACCTCCAGCTGTCACGGCAGGAGCTGGTCAAATAGGAGCCCACCCGGGCGCAGAGGAGAATGTCACTTAGGGGCTACCTGGGTGGAGCTCAGAGAGGGGGCTCCGTTAAAGGTGGTACATGGCTCTGGCTTCCTCTCCCTGAACCCCTACCTCAAACCCTTCCGCCCAAGGGCTTCCCAGGCTGGGACGTCGCTCGCGG
>VMDO01042647.1:0-10390 GCA_007922755.1 Pedetes capensis | reverse complement strand
TTCTATCACTGACAACATTGTATTTCAGGACAGATCTTGAAATGTCTTTTTTGATGATGAATGCAACCCCATTTCTCTTTAGTTTATCATTCCCAGCATAGTAGACCATATGATTGTCTGACTCAAAATGGCCTATGCCGGTCCATTTTAGCTCACTGATGCCTAGAATGTCAATGTTTATGTGCTCCATTTCTCTTTTTACAATTTGTAATTTGCCTAGATTCATGCTATGTACATTCCATGTTCCAATTATTAATGGATGTTTACAGTTGTTTCTCCTCATTTTGAATCATGCCACATCAGCAAGTTGAGCATCCTGGGGCTTTACTCCATTTCCGTCATCATGGTAGACTCTACTTTGAGGAGGCAACTCTTCCCCAGTAGTCTTTTGAGTGCCTTCCAATCTGGGGGCCTCATTTTCTGGCACTATATCTGACAGTGTTTCTTTGCTATCCGTAGGGTTTTCAATGGCTAGTTGTTTCGGGAGTGGCTCGCCAGGTCCTACTCCCTAGTCTGTCTTAGTCTGGAAGCTCAGCTGAAAACCTGTCCACTATGGGTAACCTTGGTCATGTCCAAGGTTACAGTGGCAGAGCTCTCAGCCTCATCGCAACATGCAAGCCCCCACAGTGCAGCAAACTGACAGATGTGTGTGGGATAAGTAAATTTACTAATTTAAAATGAGAAATTCAACTGCAGAGGAACTATGTAGTACTTGTATCTTTAGGTAAAGGCCTTTTTTTTTTTTTTTTTTTTTTTTTTTTTTTGCTATGAAAAGAATAATAGGGTGGGAGATGCTTGGTAAATAGAGAGTCAGAACAAAGAAAGTAATTATGCAATTCAGATAATCCATAACATGGGAACAGTACCTGCCACTGAGACCAAACAGCTCAGTTCCTTGAACTAGGAGACTCCTCTACAGACAAGGTTTGGGTGAACCCTATCAACATTTGCTCCTCTGTTTCACTGTTCTTCCTCTACCTAATAAAGTCAGTCCCTCTCTCTCTCTCTCTCTCTCTCTCTCTTTCTCTCTCTCTCTGGGATATTATGATTAATTTCATTCTATTTCTTTTAAGTCTTATCACTTAAGAGCCATTTCTTTTCCTCAGGGGAACTTAGTATGTCAAAATAACTGATATGTTAGATATTGTTTATAGTTTTAATTTTTGTTTCTTCTATTTCCAACTTACTGGAAAATAACTCACTCTTATCCCCAAGTATAGCCTTGTGTTGTTAGGCATCATAGCGACCCTGTGCACAACAGGATGAAACACTGCCTAACACTGTGCCATGCCCAGCACTATGTTGGTGCTTCTCTATTATTCATGGGGTTTTCGATGCTGATTATTTTGGGATTGTCACAGAAGTGGGATGACAGGTTCTTCTACCATTTTTATGGTGCTGGAGGTTGAACCCAGGGCCTCTGAGAGCATAGCACAACACTCTACCAACTGAGCTAGAATAGGCTAGAGTTCCATTTTTCTATAGTGATTAGAAGTAAAATTCTTAAAAACCATAAGCATATTATTATAGTATTGGTAGTAACATGAAGTCATGTATGGGATAGGAAAACTTGCTGACATTGCCATCTTTGCCTATAACCAACATTCCTCAGGATAGGAAAAGAAAGTAAGACCTCCTGGGTTTGGAGGAAGACAGAAAAAAATGATTTTACTGATCTTGAGTTGAGAAGTAGCCCCAGTGTGAGTTGTAAAAAGTACTTTTTTTGAGATCGGGTCCAAGCTAGCCTTCCTGCCTCTGCTTCCTGAGCACTGGGATTTAGAAAGTACTCTTAGGGATTTTAAGACTGATGTTAATGTTGTAGATTTGAAATTTGAATAGAAGACTCTCTCCTAGGCTCTTAACTTTGTATGAATGTCAAGTTCTGTTGGGGATTTTTAAAATTATATTTCTCAGCTAGGGTCCCTCATAACAGCCTGAGGGGCTGACCCCTAGTTGACCCCAGAGCTCATCTCACTCACTCAAACCAGCCCCTCCCATCGAGTGAGTAAAGATGGCCCCCAGCCAGCTTGACCTGCCCTAACCACCTTAATTTTGATTGGCTGCCCTCACCACTTGCAGGTAATAACTGTCCCCACCTGGCAGGTATGTCAGTTTACCCGCTGTACCTGTCAGGTGTGTGCCCTGATTGGCTGAACCCCACCATGTGACCCTTCCAGGACCCTATAAAAGCAGGGCTCCTGGACCCCATCTTCACCCCTGTAGCACCACTGATCCTGACCTCTCTGACCGTCTCCTGAACCTCATCACCTGGACCAGCGCTCCCTACTCCAGCAAGACCATCTAGCAAGCTGGCGAGATCAAGCCCAGGGGCCCCGAAGAGCCAAAGGCATCTAGCAAGCCACGAAGAGCCTCCCAATTCCTCCCATCCTTGGGAAGGAGTGAGGTAAAGAAGGCGAGCCGCGAGAGTCAAGACCATCAGACCTCCATGGAACACCAGCGGCTGTGGCTGTGCCTTTAAGGCTGAGCTGTACCAGCACTTAGCCTGCAGCATTCCATGCTGCAGGCCTAGAGCCAGCACTTAAAGGAATAGAGCTCTGCTCTATAGGGGCCACTTGCTCCTTGCTCTCCATCAGGGGAGTATCCCAATAAACTTTACCTACCCTTCTTTAACCACCAGAAGGTCTCCCGAGGTCCTTCTTTCCTGACATCGACCACATTGTTATGTTGAGGGTTTGGCCCTAATCTTAGCCGGGCTAGAGCTAAAACCCCAACAAAGTTCAAGGCATCTAAAAACAAAAACCTGTTCCATTTTTACCCTTCCTTGTCTCCTTAAATGACAATTCCATGCTTTAATTGTTCAGGCCAAAAATTTAGGAAACTTCCTTGATTATTCTTTCTTACACATTGCTACATCTAATGCATTAACAAATTCTGTCAACCTTGTCTTTAAAACTACTTCCAATTATGCCACTGTTATTAATTGTATGGACTGGGATTTAGCTCAGTTGGTAGAGCGCTGCTCTGAAGTCTCTAAGGTCCCGAGTTCAAATCCGAGAACCACAAAAATGGGAAGACATGGCAATCCATTCCCAAGGCAATCCCGAAACAGTCAGCCATTGAAATCCCTGTGAGGGTTGCTATGAGTTGGACATGACTCCTTGGCACCTAACAAACATTAGCTGTATTCCAAGCCACTGTCATTTCTGTACTATTACAATAGCTTTCTAGATGGCCTCTTAAAACATATTAGATGCTTCAGTGACATTTTAATAGAACTAATAAATTCTCAAACAATAATAGAATTAGAGAGCCGGGCATGGTGGCGCACACCTGTAATCCCAGCAGCTTGGGAGGTGGAGGCAGGAGGATCGCAAGTTCGAGACCAGAGGCAGGCTGCGTAACTTAGCAAGACCTTGTCTCAAAAAGTAAAAAAATGGGTGGAGGTACAGCTCAGTGGTCCGGCACTTGCAAAGCATGCAAGCACGAGGCCCTGGGTTCAACCCCGGTACCAAAATAATAATAATAGTAATAGTAATAGTAATAGTAATAATAATTGTTGTTGTTGTTAGGTGCCGTCGAGTTGGTATCCGACCCATAGCGACCCTCTGTACGACAGGGGAAACACTATTGTCAGTGCTTCTCTCCTGTTCATAGGGTTTTCAATGGCAGATTGATTTTTGGGAGGGGGTTGCCAGGTCCTTCTCCCAAGCCTACAGCACCTGGTGTTCCCAGGTGGTCTCCCATCCAAGTACTAACCAGGCCCGACCCTGCTTAACTTCCTAGAGCTGACAGGATCAGATGCCACAGGGCTACAGCTGCAGGCATAGTAATAATAGTAATACTAATAATAGAATTAGAAAAATCATGATTTTTGTACCCTCTGATGAAACAAAGTAGCTGAGCAGTGATTTTTAATGCTTGCTGAAACCATTTGGTACAAGGTTGATGTGGAACTTTATGAGGGATGAATTAGTAGTGTGGGTGATCACCATGAGCCCCACTCCCCTCTCTAGAGCAAAACTATGAAGTGAAAAATATAAATTAGTCAGGATACATTACCATAGGATGCACTACAAAAGTTAAATTTCAAATTTGTAAGGCTTTTAAGCATCCAGTAATGTGAAAGATTTTAGTCTTAATTTCTTTTATTTACTTCTTACAAGCATTTAGGAAAAAGATAATATTGATTTCATGACATGAGATTCTATAGTAATAGAGTACTCTCTGAAATCTGAAATGGTACTTTTATAATTTTTTTTATTTTTTCCCTTTATTGATAAAGGTCACTGGGGTATGGCGTAATACAGCATTTGCTTTTTCCATTATGCAATTCTTACATCACTTTTGGTTACACTTTCATTAACTTAGAAAGGTTATGGAACTTTTTGACTAATATGTAGTACAACTCACATAGATGAGTTATATTCCCCCATTTTTCCCATGTAGTCATGAAGTTGCATCATTTACATTGAGATTTTCCTCTCTTTCTTTATCCCTTTACATTGTTTCTCCTCCCCATCCTACCTTCTACAACCTTCACTTCCCTTTGAAGTCCCCTCCCTTTTTCTTTCTACTCTTTATATTTTCCCATCTTTGCTAAGATTAATTGTGCATTTTTATATATTTGCTTATGTACAGGTTTTTTCTTCCTTTAAGTAAGATTCAGCTCCTGGATATGAGTGAGAATATAACAGGCTCTTTTTGAGCCTGTGTTCGTTCACTTAAGATGATAATTCTCCAGTTCCATCCATTTTGCTGCAAAGACATTATTTCGTTCTTTCTTATTGCTGAATAATATTCCATGGTGTGTATGTAACCACAATTTTTTTTATCCATTCTTCTGTTGATGGGCATCTTAGTTGGTTCCCTATCCTTGCTATTGTGAAGAGTGCTACATTAAATATGGAGATGCAGATGTCTCTGTGGTATGATGACTTGTCTTCCTTTGGGTATATTCACAAGAGCTGTATAGCTGGGTCATATGGCAGGTCTGTTTTTAGTTTTCTGAAGTATCTCCATATTTATTTCCAAAGTGGTTGAACTAATTGACAGTCCAGCCAGCAGTGTGTAAAAGAGTTCCATTTTCTCCACATCCTCACCAGCATTAGTTATTATTTGTTTTGTTGACATTGGCCATTATTACTGGAGTTAGGTGGAGTCTCAGAGTTGTTCTGATTTGCATTTCACTAGTGACTAGAGATCTTGAGCACTTTTTCATGTGTTTCTTAGTCCTATGAACTTCATTTGAGAACTGTCTGTTCATTTCATTTGCCCACTTGTATATTAGGTTATTCATTGTCTTCGGCTTTGCTTTCTTGTGTTCTTTGTAAATTCTAGAAATTAGTCCTCTGTCAGATATGTAGAATGCAAAGATTTTCTTCTACTCAATAGGCGCTTCCTTAACTCTGTTATTTCCTTTGCTGCACAGAAGCTTTTTAACTTCATGTAATCCCATTTGTCAATTCTTGGTGCCATTTCCTAAGTGATTGGAGTCTTGTTAAGAAAATATTCTCCTATGCCTATGTGTTGAGGCATGTTTCCTATCTTTTCTTCAAGCAGTTTTAAGGTTTCTGGTTTTATATTGCGGTCTCTTATCCATTTTGAGTTGACTCTCATTCAAATTGAGGGATAAGGGTCTATTTTCATTTTTCTGCAGATGGATGGGTGTCCAATTTTCCCACCAACATTTGTTGAAGAGGCTATCTTTTTTCTATTGTGTGTTCTTAGCTCCTTTGTCAAAGATCAGGTGACTATAGTTGCGTGAGGGTATCTCTGGGTCTTTAATTCTGTTCCATTGGTCTTCAAGCCTATTTTTGTGCCATTAACAATCTGTTTTTGTTACCATAGCCCTGTATGTAGTTTAAAGTCAGGTATTGTGATCCCACCTGCACTAATTTTGCAGCTTAAAATTGTTTTGTCTATACATGATCTTTTGTGTTTCTACATGAATTTTTGGATTTTTTTTCTATTTCTGCAAAATCTGTCATTGGGATTTTAATGGGAATTGCATTAAATCTGTAAATTGCTTTTGTAGTATAGCCATTTTTACAATATTGAGTCTCCCAATCCATGAACATGGGAGGTCCTTCTATCTTCTAGTATCATCTGTGATTTCTTTCTTTAATGTTTTGAAGTTTTCCTTGTAGAGATCTTCAGGGTCTTTGGTTAGATTGATTCTTAAATATTTAATTTTTTGGTGAGCTGTTGTGAAAGGGTTTGTTGTCTTAATTTCCTTCTCCTTTTCACAAATGGTATAAAGGAAGGCTACTGATTTTTTAGTGTTAATTTTGTATCCTGCTACTTTGCTGGAGGAGTTAATTAAGTCTAGGAGTTTTCTAAAGGAATTTTTGGATCCGTTAGGTAAGGGATCATGTCATCTGAGAATAAGGATCATTTGACCTCTTCCTTGCCTGTCTGTATCATTTTGATTTCTTTCTCTTGCATAATTGCTTTGGCTAGGATTTCAATCACAGTATTGAATAGGATAGGAGAGAGTGGACATCCTTGTCTTGTTCCTCATCTTAGAGGAAATGGTTTCAATTTTTCCCCATTTAATATGATACTGTAGGCCTATCATAAATAGCCTTGATGATGTTGAGGTATTTCCCTATTATGCCCATCTTCTCCAGGGTTTTTATCATGAAAGGGTATTACACTTTGTCAAAGGCCTTCTCAGCATCAATTGAGATGATCGTATGATTTCTATCTGCATGTCTCTTGATATATTTAATTACACTAATTGATTTTCTTGTGTTGAACCAGCCTTGCATCTGTGGAATGAAGCCCACTTAATTATGGTGTATAGTCCTTTTATGTGTTGCTGAATTTGGTTTGCCAGGATTTTGTTGACATTTTTTGCATCAATGTTCATCAGGAAAGTTAGTCTATCATTCTATTTCTTTGAAGTGTCCTTGCCCTGTTTTGGTATCAGGATGATGGTGGTTTCGTAGATTGAGTTGGAGTGCCCTTCCTTTCCTGCTTTTTGAAATAGTTTGAGGAGAATAGATATTAATTCTTGGACGGTTTGATAGAATTCTGCTGTGAACCTATCAGGGCCTGAGCTTTTCTTTCTTGGGAGGCTTTTTTTTTACCTTGTCTATTTTGGTGAATGTAATGGGTCTATTTAGATTGCTAATGTCCTCCATGTTTAATTTTGGTAATTCATGTGTGTTAGTGAACCTTTCCGTTTCTTCTGTATTTTCATTTTTTTGAAGTAAAATTTTTCAAAGTATTCCCCAATGATCTTCTGAATTTCATTGGTACCAGTGGTTATGACCCCGTTCTCATCTCTGATTTTTTTTAATTTGGGTCACTTCTTTCCTTCTTTTGGTGAGACTGGGGGGAATGTCTATTTTATTTATCTTTTTGAAGAACCAGCTCTTAGTCTAGTTCTTTGAATTGTCTTTTGGGAATCTAATTGGGATGTTGTTGGGTGCCATCGAGTCAGGTCCAACTCATAGTGACCCTCATAGGGTTTTCCATGGTTGATTGTTTTAGGATTGCTATGGGAGTGGATTGCTACATCCTTCTCCCATTTTTGCAGTGCTGGGGATTGAACCTGGGTCCTTAGAGAGTGCAGAGCAGTGCTTTACCAACTGAGCTAAACCCCAGCCTCTAATTGGGATATCTCTGCCTTAATCTTGATAACTTCTGTCTGAGTGCTCTTTTTGAGACTGGTCTGTTGTTGGTTTTCTGGTGCCTTAAGATACATCATTAAGTTATTTAATTGGGGCTTCCCTAACTTACTGATGAAGGTGCTCATGGCTATGAACTTCCCTCTTAGAACTGCCTTTGCTGTATCCCATAAATTTTGATAGGATGTATTTTCATCCTTGTTTTATTGCAGAAAAATTTTAAGTTTCCTCTCTGATTTCTTTGATGACCCATTGATCATTCAGCAGTGTATTATTCAGTCTCCATGAATTTGTGACATGTCCAAAATTTTTCTTGCCTTTGAGTTGTAGTTTTATTCCATTGTGATCTGATAAGGTACAAGGGATGATTTCTAGTTAATTGTATTTGTTGAGGCCATTTTTGTGGACTAAAATGTGGTCTATCTTAGGAAAAGTTCCATGTGGTGCATCTGGTAGGTGGAATGTTCTGTAGATGTCTGCAACGTCCAGTGGTTCTATGGTGCTATTCATGTCTTGCGTTCTCTGTTGTTGATTTTTTTGCTTTGATGACCTGTCTCTTGGTAATGGGGTGTTGAAATCTCCCATAATTATTGTGTCAGGCCTGATGTGTTCTTTCATTTCCAGTAAAGTGTGTTTTTTGAAGCTAGGTCTTCTTGTACTTGGTAAGTAAATATTAAGTATCATTATGGGTTCCTGGTTGACTGTTCCTTTTACTAATATGTAGTGTCCTTCTTTGTCTTTTCTGATTAGCTTGGAATTTAAGTCTTAAATTGTCTGAAATTAGTACCACTGCTTTTTGTTTGTTTCTCACATCCTTGGTATATTGTTTTCCAGCCTTTTCAGCATTTTGTGATCTTTATGGATGAGGTGAGTCTCTTGAATGCCACATATGGAGGGTTTATATTTTTTAATGCAATTGGCCAGTCTGTGTCTCTTGAGTGGTGACCATTTACATTGAGAGTAGTTATTGAGAGGTGCTTATTATTCTGCATCAATTTAGTACCTGTTACTGTTTTTTGCTTCATATTTGGCCTATTTTTCTTAAGTTCCCCTCATATTTATTATTCAGTCCTTTAATCTTGCGGGTTTTTTTGTTTTGGGGTTTTGTTTTGTTTTGTTTTTCTTGGGGGGGGTTACTGAGGGTTGAACCCAGGGCCTTGCACTTGCATGCTTTGCAAGTACTTTACCACTGAGCTGCACCCTCATCTCATTTTTTTAGTTTTTGAGACAGGGTCTCCCTAAATTACACAGACTGCCTCTGGTCTTGAACTTGCGATCCTCCTGCCTTTGCCTCCCAAGTCACTGGGATTGCAGGCATGCACCACTGTGCCCAGTTTATTCCTTTAATCTTGTATTTGGGGTTATACCTCTTTGATACAGAGTATTTTGTTGAGGATTCCCTGTAATCCTGGCTTGGTGGCTGCGAATTGTTCATACAAGGCAATATCTTGGAATGTCTTGAACTCACGGCCTATTTTAAAAGACAGCTTTGCCAGGTAATCTTGGTTGGCAGTTATTTTTTTCAGGACTTGGATGATGTCTGTTCAAGTTTTCCTTGCCTTTAATGTTGTTCTTGAAAAGTCCACTGTTATTCTGATGTGTTTGCCATTGTGAGCTGGCATTTCTCTCATGTAGCTTCTTTGCTCTCTAGATTTAGCATGCCAATTTTAATGTGTCATGGGGAGGATCTGTTCTGGTCTACCCTGTTTGGGGTTCTGAATGTTTCAGTTGTATGAATATCCAGCTCTTGCCTTATGTTTGGGAAGTTTTCATCTAATATTTGTTTGAATAAATTTCTTAATCCTCTTATGTTGTTTTCAGCTCCTTCATGAACCTCCTGAATTTGGAGGTTTCGTTTCTTCATTTTTTTCAAATATCTCTTGAAAATCTTGGTCTTACTGCTTCATCATTCTTTCTATATTGGCATGTGAGTAAATAAAGTCTTCTGCTTGTTCCTCAGCTTCACCTGTCCTGTTTTCAGCTTTGTCTACTCTCAAAACTGAAGATTCCACCATAAGGCTGAGTTGGTTTAATTTTCTAGGCATCTCAAGGACTTCTGTTTGATTCTTCTTCAGATTTTCTATTTCTCTGAAGAATTATTCTTCCAAATTAGAAACATTTTTGTCCATTGAATCGATTGTTTTCATAATGGTGTTTTTGAAGTCTTTTAGCATAGTTATAGGCAGGGTTCTAAATTCTCCTTTAGGCATCTCCAGGAATCTGGTTTATCTGTTGAGGTGCTTTGATCTATAGAATCTTCCTATCCAGCATGTCCTTTCATGTTTCGTGTGTTTTTTTTTCTGAGGCTTGCCCATTGCTTGGTCAGGATGTTAGGTCCTACCTCCTGTGTGTGTAAAGAGATTCTCCCCCAACGATCCTGTTGAGTTTGGGTGTTGACAGATCACTGGCACCTCTGTCTCCCTCCCCCACCCCTGTAATTTGCAACCTGGATGTCCAGTCCCTAGCTCCTACTGCATCCTTTGCATTCACTGCCCCCTTAGTTTCTCCCCATCCCCTGTGTTCCCATCCTCTAAATGTACCACAGCCTAAACAGTGTGTCTTAAGCTCCCCAGACCTGTGGTGGTTCTGCATGTCAGAAACCCTCCTAGGCCCGAAAGGTACCTTATTATGAACAAGCTTTCTTAGGCTCAAAGATCCAGTAGCACCTGCTGCTCTTCTCAGTCCCCTGAACTTGCCACCTTTCAGTTTCCCTCCGTCCAGCTCACAGTTCCAACAGCTCTAGAGGCCAGGGCAGTGACCATCTCTCCTTGATTTAAAAAAAGAAAAATTAAAAA
>VMDO01042646.1:0-10412 GCA_007922755.1 Pedetes capensis | reverse complement strand
AAGCATAAATAATTAATATGCGTATCATTTGTTTTTGATTTTTTTTCTCTTTATAAACATTAGCTAAAGCTTGTAGCTTAAATGTGAGATTACAAAACAGCCTGACTATTCAGGGTATGTGCAACTTATGCTATGTTTATTATTAAGCAATGAAAGTATATTTTAATACATGTCTCAGTTACATTTGCTAAAAATGATAGAAATGTAGCAAATAAGTCTTGATAATATATGAAATAATTGCATTGATCTGAATGAAGAGATTTTTCTATTTTTTAGTCCTTATAACCTTTTGAACAGATATTGATAAAAACCAATTTAATAATATATTCCAATATATGTGTGTGTATAATGTTATACATTTGATACTTCAGTAATAAAATTTATATATTATAAAATGAACAATACATTTTATAAGATAAGATTAATGTTAATATGAACATAATCTCTATTCATTTCTTGCCTTTTAACATATTTTCTCTCTTGCCCATTTCTTGGGTGGGTGTAACCATACTTGTGTAAACTAATGATTAAAAAAAAAGTAGCAGAAAGCCATCTTATGTGGTATGTTTAGGCATTTTTTGAACCAATATTTAAAACAAGCATCCTTTATAATAAAGGCTATTTATTTAAATCAGTTCACAAATGCACCTGGAATATCTGTTCTGTACAAAGCATTTTGTACATGTAGTGATTTTGCTTTGCTTCCTGTAAAATATGCAATATGATAATACATACTATTTTTCTGATTAGTAACTTCTTGTAGAACGTAATTTTGACTTAAACCTAGCTAACGTTTGTCCTTGAGGTAGTGCCCACAACTGTAAAAGAAAAATAGTATTAGCAGAATCAAAGCTATTTGAAAAATAGCTTTGCAAGCTATTGAGTTTGCAAGCCTTATCTATGACTTGTATTTAAATTATCTTTAGAAAAGTGAATGTGGTAGTAGTTTATCTCAGAAGCTGTTTGTGCTGATGTTTTGGCATTTGAAGAAAAACACAAATGCATAAAATCTAATAGAGTGTCAAAGGGAAACTGGCAAATGACTCTGTGATCCCAGGAAAATAACAACTTCTAAATACATATGTATATTTTAATAGGCTGCATTCACTTGAATGTTTCTGTTTTGACTGCTTCTGTACATCGATTTGCTCCATAGCAACTGCCAAATAGAAAATTCTAAAGGAGAAGAAAGAAAAGGAAAATACTTGGTGGGGAGATTGTAAATGGCTTGTGTCAGAGCAGTCAGCTGTTTTTCTTCAGACTGTTGTAATTATTGATGATAACTTGAAATGTATTTTTGCTGTATTTTAAGTACAATAATAAATTTTTCCTGAATTGTGTGTTTTGGGTTTTTAATTGGATGAATAGAATGAATTTCCTCTCCTGAAACATCAGATTCAATTTGTCAAGGTCAAAACATTTGCACTTTTTCCTTGGTGGCCCATGAAAATCTAACAGCTGAGCGGAGGTGACTGACTAGCTTAATTCCAGAGATGTAAATGAGTGAAGAGAATGAGATCATGGAAACTGTTTATCAATGAATCCAGCTGTTGCTGAATTAGGTGTGGAAGAAGTGAAGGATGACAGCTTTCCACTTGTACAGGGGAGTCATGGAGGCACACTTTCTAAGATGGTTTTGCACATCTCACATACTCCATTTCACCCTTATTTTAATTGGTGTAGTAAATGGCAAAAAATGGGAGAAGGGCCTGGCAATCCACTCCCAGGGCAATCCTGAAACAGTCAGCCATTGAAAAGCCTATAAGGGTCGCTATGAGTCGGCACCTAACAACAACAACAACAACAACAACAACAACAACAACAAGTAAATGGTAACCTTGGGGCAAACAGTTTTCTGTCTTATGCAAAGTGGACTTGATTTACCACCACGTTATTGTTTCTTTTGTAAAGTAAGTTAACTTGTGTGACACAAAAGGGACCTAGACCTAGAAATAAGCACTTGACTGACAAGTCAAATGAAGTAGGATAAGAGCACTTAACCATCAAGCTCCTATTGTAGAACTAGAACTCTCCTTTCAAATGAAGATGGTGATAAAAGCAGCTATGATTTATTGAGACTTGACTAGAACTTACTTTGTTAAGAGCTTTGCACACATTATTTCATTTAATCATCAGGGCTGTACTGAGTTAGTTATGCCTAGAATCTCCTTTTTGTAAGTGAGGAAACTAAGAGAGGGCAGATCAGTGGTTCAAGTTCAATGTTAAATGGTAGATTCAGCATATGAACTAGGCTTTGTGACTGCACGTCTACTATACTGCCTCTCATTCTGGCAATAAAATTTTTGGCAGATGGTGATCACAGAAGTTGCTTAAAGTCACAACTTTTAAGTACTCTTTTTTTCTAAAGTCAAATTGTATCGTTTTTATCCAAAAAATTTTATTTTCACTTTTATAGTTTAGAAGAAGGAGGTGTGAAAATTTGAAATGTTATCTATTCTCATTCATTCTACTCTCCATGGAGAGCATTCCGTACCCAAAGCTAAATGTCATTCCCAATTGTTGCTCACACTTACAAAAGGGAAAGTCTATGCTCAATTTTGAGCAGGGGCTCCCTGTGTAGGAGTATGACAGTCCTCAGCAAAGTTTTGGCACTTGTGTTTGGCAACACATGCTGGGCAGATGAGTGATTCATATGGCAAGAGCACTGCTAATCAAAAAGGTACATTAATATGAATATTAGCACATCTAAGTGTTTGTGAAATCACAATAATGGGGGACTAGAATATTGACAAAACATTTTTAAAAATGTTACTACTTTTAATGATTAAATATATTGACAGAAATTAATGTATTGTGATAGTCTGTTGATTCAGTTCCAAGTTGTATGTGACAGAGCTAAAGTCTGTAATTATATTTTAGAGGAATATTGAATAATACAGATGTTACTGTGTGACAGGCAATACTCTTAGATGTAATAGGAAAAAATGGAAATTTCAGACATATGTGATTGCAAAATAATTCTTAACATTTCTTCAGGGGTTATTACAAGGAAAATGAAAGGAATTTTTTACAAGGTATGGTTCAGTTGCAGTTTCCCTCCTCAGAATTCACATTATTGCCACAGCTTATGAATGACAAACATTTGTGGACTATGGCAGCAATCTGTTGGGTGTTTCAATCTATTTTGAGCTGAAATTGATTAGCACTTTATGAAAAGTGTACAGAAAATTGCCATGCTTATCAAGGCAAATCAAGCCATAATTCTGCCTTTTTTTTTGGTACACCTGCAGCTATGAATATATTTTGGTGGATACATTGAGATGTGCTCAAGAATATACATATTGGACTGCATATCATGCAATTTATTCTGATCTTACTGACAGTTTGCAAACAAAAACTCAAAACAAGATGCAACTATGTGCAGCTCCCGAACTGTAGGTTCTGATTTTGGCATCCATGAATGTGCTTGGAAAGGGGCTGCAGCTGAAGAGGTATGCTTTTGCTCATCTTACTGTGAAATATAATCTGGGTGTTTGATCAATTTCATGAAATATGGAGGAAATCTGAACTAAGGGTTTCACTTGATTGCCTTTATTTTTGCCCCACCTTGGTAATAATAAATGAAAATCAGCTGGAGGTGATGACTGTAGTGCCATAAGTTAACCATATTCAAGGAATATCATTAAGAATAAGGGAATGAGGAGGTGAGCAATGATTGTGAACTTCATTTTTTGAGGTGAAGCTTCCCTATGGCAGTACCATTAAAGAAAAGCAAATATTGTAGGCCAAAAGAAAAGTAAGAAGACCAGGGACTATATGGAAATCACTGGTATTTGATAGGATTTTAAAAGCAGGAAAATTATATAGAAATAAGCTAGTTTTCATGCTGTTTCTCTGGGGCTGAGTTGAGAATAAATATCATGAGATTAAGAAAAAAGAAAGAAAATAAGTAAAAATTTACTTGTGCTTTGGAATATGCTATTCACTTATAATCCATTTTAATTCCAGTAAATATTTTAAGTTCCTACTTACAAGTAGCATATTGTATACAAATCTGTTACCTTATGCCTGGGTCTATCTAAAAAAAATACCATGAGTCATCTTGCTAATAAATTCTATATTTGCAATGAGTCTATTCTGAAAAAGTCTGTATTTTACAAAAAACACATTCCAAATAAAAATAATCTTAACAGTAACTTTTTAGATTGTTGTAATGAAAAGTAAGGCAGAAGTTGTTGTCAGGTGCCGCGTAGCCGTTTCTGACTCATAGCGACTCTCATAGAGTTTTCAATGGCTGATTGTTTCGGGATTGCCTCAGGAGTGGATTGCCATGTCCTTCTCCCATTTTTGCAGTGCTGGTAATTGAACTTGGGACCTCAGAGACTGCAGAGCAGTGCTCTACCAAGTGAGCTAAATCCCAGCCCCACGGCAGAAGAAAAAGTGTAAATCACTCATGACTCCAGTACTCAGAGAAATAGGTTTAATATGTTGGACTACATAATCCCAAGCATAATCTTTATTATAGATTCCCATAATTTGTCATATAATCTTCATTACAAATTCAGCATGGCAAGCTGTTTTGGGCCTTGATTTTTAATTTTTTTTATAGTACAGCATGAGCCTATTTTATATCATTAAAGAGTCCCCTATAATATTATATTTAGAGAGTATATAGTTTTATCATGTGGAGTTTTAACATGATATCTAGTTTTTACATACTTGGATGCTTGGATGCTTCCATTATTTTGCAGTTCACAACAATCATCATCATATCATAATGTCATCAACATTAAAAAATTTTTTTGTTGAGGTGAAATATATATAACATTCACAGAGTTGTGGAACTACCACCTTTCTCTAGTTCCAAAACTTTCCTATTGCTCATAAGTAAAATCTCTAACTCATTAAGGGGTGTTCTTCTTCATGGCCCCATGTTCATCTTCATGGCCTCTCCATCAAAATTAAACTCTCAGGTCTTATCAAGGCTCAGACTTGCCTTTATGCATGCTTGACCTTTAATCTTTATCATTTTCATTCACGTCTCCATTTCTCTCTGTTTGACAAGCGAAAGTTAGTTTCCTACTCATTTGTGAAAACTACCAACTAAGCCTGATTGGTCACTCTTCTGAAAAAGCCTATGTCTGCAGTCTTCACTTGGCCCATTTTTTCATTTTATCTTGTGATGTCAGTGCTGTACTGTAGTGTGTGTTGCTCATAAATTATACAGCAAACAATTTCAGTTTTGCTAGAGTGGTATCTTATCTATTTTATGGCCCCTGATGATTATCTCAGTACATGACCCAGCAAAAATGCCCAAAGATTCTTGTCAAAATATATGAAAATTTCTGTATTTACAGACCTTAGCAAAGTGCTTAGCACAGTCCTAACAAATATTTGTGGATTAATTTTAACACACATTTATTCTTGCTCTTGATGTCTCAAATTCTTTATAACTAACAGTATTAGAAAGTACTGCATGTACTCCTATTTATGTTACCTTGCTTATGAAATTCCTGTTCATTTTTGGGTACTGAAACTTATTAAACAAGGCAGTTTCATCCTAAGTCAGTGTTTCTTTTCTCTTTTCTTTCTTCTAAATAGAAGCTTGGTCTAGTTTTTTCTTACCTTCATCTTTCTGTACTTCATGCTTGTTTGCACAAGACTCTAAAATGTAGGATTATATTTTTGCTTTTGTTTTCCAAATCATATTAGTGGCTACTAATACTAGTTAGAATATCCCACAGTGCCTTTTGGATCCATTTTTGCTATTATTTCTAAAACTAAGAGCACATTTTACTTAAGATATATGATTTCTCCCTAGTGTGTTTGCCTTGCAGTATGTCCATATCGATTGGCCTCACTAAGTGGAATGTGTGTTTCCATAGGAACTAGAATAATAAATTGACATTACTGTGCCTGGAGTTCCACTATTCCAAGAAGACATTTACACAGCAAAACAATGTGAATTTACATGCTAAGTAATCCCAACTTTTTACTTTTTTAAAAAATATATATTTTTGAAAAGCTACATTTTATTCTAATGGCTGGGATTTAGCTCAGTTGGTAGAGCACTGCGCTGCAGTCTCTGAGGTCCCGAGTTCAATTCCCAGCACTGCAAAAAATGGGAGAAGGACCTGGCAATCCACTCCCAAGGCAATCCTGAAACAGTCAGCCATTGAAAACCCTATGAGGGTCGCTATGAGTCAGATACTCACTCGATGGCACCTAACAACAACAACAACAACACATTCTAAGAAAATTTCTCTCCCTCTTTGCTTCTGAGGAGAAATTCTTAATAGAAATTGTGAGATTTTTCATCAGTCCTTCCTCTATAAGTCTATAAAAGCCAGATTAAAAAGAAAAAACCCACAGTGAAGATAAGATTCAGAGCTACATCTGTCCTAGTATTACTCCATATATTTCTGATAGGCTTCTTTACAGCATCAGGGCCAGTATTTATTTTTATTGTTCTGTAATCAGTGAATAGGTTGTGCTTAATTTTATTGACGCTCCTTTTTAAAACAATTCAGACTGATTTCAGAAGAAATATCTTTTGCATCAGAGAGGACTAAACTATGCAAAGTGGCATCGTTTGAGGAATGCTCATTACCAGAGTGGCAACAAGGAATTTTGCCCAAGCAGCTCCAGGCAGGACAGTGACTGCAAACTGGCTCACTTCCCAGCTCTTAACAATTTCAGCATTGTTTTTTTCTTGATTGACCATAAGTCTACAGCATCTCTGAACACATACATTATATACATGTACATACCATACACACAAACACACTCGGCCAGACGTAAGAGAAGCAAACAAAAGACTCTTATTAAGCTGAAGGAACAGTTTTTACAAAGCAATTTAATCATTTTTGCAAAAATAAAATCTCTGTTCTGTATGCTGTTTTAGAAAATGGCAGATGTGGCCGGGCGTGGTGGCACATGCCTGTAATCCCAGCGGCTTGGGAGGCGGAGGCAGGTGGATTGCATGTTCGAGACCAGGGGAAGTCTGTGTAATTTAACTACACCCTGTCTCAAAAAGTGAAAAAAAAAAAAAAAAAAAAAAAAAAAAAAAAAGAAGGGCTCAGGGCACAGCTCAGTGGTCCAGCACTTGCAAAGCATGCAAGTGCGAGGCTCTGGGTTCAACCCCTAGTACCATAAAAACAAACAAACAAAAAAACAAAATGGCAAATATATCTATCTTGATTTTTAACTTTTAGAGAGTATAGTTAAATATTGAATATTTTTAGTGTCTCAAATATTCAGAGTCTCTGACCACTGTTCTCAACATTACCCTACAGGTTTTCACTATAGTGTGAAATACATTGTCAGACTAATCATTTTAAAACTAATATGTGGCTGTCACTTCCAGGTTCAAGAATTGCTGGCTCATTTATTAATTTCACCATCTATTTTTGAGACACTTACCATATGTCTGGCTCTATACTAAGCCGAACATCAAACCTCCCTGCAGATATTGCCAGGCCCATGTGGCCTCCTGTACCATTACTTAGTGCCATAGCCATGGTCATCTTTTTTTGCTTTTTCCTTTTTTTTTTAACCCCCTGGCACTAGAGGTTGAACCCAGAGCCTCATGCATGCTTTACAAGCGCTTTACCATTGATCTAAACCCTGTTTTTACCTTTTATTTTGATACAGGGTCTTGCAAAGTTATGCAGGCTGCCTCTGCCCTTGAACTTGCCATCTTCCTGCCTCTGCCTCCTCAGTTGCTAGGATTACATGTGTGTGCTATTGTGCCTGGCTGCCATGATCATCTTTTAAAAACACATGATTGACCATGTTACTTTCCTGCCTAACACATTTCCACAAAATTCCTTTCCAATTTGCATAAATTCCAAAGTCCTTATCACAGCTTGTAAAGTCTCATGCCCTGTGGCCCCAGCCACTCTCTCCAACCTCATTTCATTCTAATTCTTTCCCTTGCCCACTGATATGCAGACACACTGGCTACCTTTTCATGCCTAGATGAGGCCAGGATCATTCTCTGAGCTTTTGTACTAAGGGCCCTTGCTGTTTCCTGTGACTGGAATACCCTCTTCCTTTTTCTTTCCAAAGTCAGCTTCTTCGCCCCCTTGATGTCTTATCTTAAATGTCACTCCTCAGAAAATTTTTCCCCAACCACACTAAGAAAATAGGCTTTCCTGGTAAATCTTTTGTTATACTGTTTTCCTTCTAGCACATTCACAGTTCTAAGTATGTATTTACTTTCTTTCTTTATTATTGTCTGTCTCCACTAGAAAATGATGTGAGGATGGCCTTTATAAAGACAGCCAAAATCTTGAAATTGAAGTTTCTTTCTTTTTTATTTTTCTTTTTCTCTTTTTTCTTTTTCTCTTTTCTTTTCTTTCTTTCTTTTTTTTTTTTGGTACTTGGGGATTGAACCCAGGGCCTCATATGTGCTTTGCTTTGCAAGTGCTCTACAACTGAGCTACGCCCTTGGCCCATTTTTTACTCTTTTATTTTGGGAGAAGGTCTTGCTAAATTGCACAGGCTGCCCCTGGCCTTGAACTTGCTATCTTCCTGCCTTTGCCTCCCAAGTTGCTTGGATTACTGGCATGAGCCACTGTGCTGGGCTGAGACTGAAGTTTCTATCTGATTGAAGAGCAATGTGTGGGTGGGATAAAGATTTAAGAAAGCCAGAAAGGTGGAAGATTGTGGCCAGACTGACTCAGAAGATTTTAAAGATGCAGTAGTCTTTATCCTGTTTGTTGTGTAAGCTTCAGCTCCTGAAGTGGTTTCCAGTCACCCCCTTCCTCACTGCCCCTAATCCCCACTGACCTGTGTCGTGTGTCTCTCTCCTGAACAGAGTACAGATTATGTGTGCCGCTTTTTGTCTGTGCTTCCACTGTGTTTTGTCTTTTCTCCCACAGATATTATTTTCCTCGCCAGACCTCTGCAACTAGAGTGCATAGTGGTTGTTCATGTGTCTTTGTGATTTCATGTCCCAGTGAAGTGTGTTACACAGGAAAGGAGTAGGAGAACACTTGCTGGAAAGTTAAATGATAAGTTTTACTCACGTATAGCTGACAAATAAAAACCAACCACGTAGTATACATGAAATACTATAAGGTGCTAATTCATAGCCAGTTATGAAATTGGCCATTTGACTACTTTGTGTAAAAGTGATTGAGTTGTTTCTTCTTTCAGTAAGAAACTAGTGGAGAAAGATTGGTTAGACATCTAAATGTCATGGTGAGGTATTCAAGGTTAGTTTTTTTTTTTTTTTTTTGGTCTTAAATATTGGCAAAATAGTCTTTAAATGTTTATGTCTAGTTTCTTTATCCTATATTGTCATATCTACTATTAGAGTATTTAATGTGTAATAAGCATCATTTAACATGACAGATGCAGCACTGGAGGTGTTAACGTGTCTATGCCAACAGATATGGAAAATAGCTACCTGGGCAACTGACTGGAAGAGATCCATATTTGTGCGTATTCCCAAAAAAGGAGATCCAACTGAATGTGGAAACTATTGGACAATATCATTAATATCACACACAAGCAAAATTTTACTAAAGATCATTCAAAAGTGACTGCAGCAGTATATTGACAGGGAATTACCGAAAAATCAAGCAGGATTCAGAAGATGGCAGGGAACCAGAGACATCATTGCTGATGTTAGGTGGATATTAGCCAAAAGCAGAGAGTATCAGAAAGATGTCTATCTATGTTTTATTGACTACGCAAAGGCATTTGACTGTGTGGATCATAACAAATTATGGATAACGCTTCAGAAAATGGGAATACCAGAGAACCTAATTGTACTCATGTGAAATCTGTACGTGAACCAGGAGGCAGTTCGAATAGAACAAGGAAACCCTGCCTGGTTTAAAGTTGAGAAAGGTGTGCATCAGGGCTGTATACTTTCACCCTATCTCTTCAATTTCTATGCTGAGCAAATAATCTGAGAAGCTGGACTTTATGAGGAAGAGGGTGCATCAGGATTAGAGGAAGACTCATTAACAATCTGCCTTATGCAGATGACACAACTCTGCTTGCTGAAAGTAAAGAGGATTTAAAACATTTACTGATGAAGATCAAAGATCATAGCCTTCAGTATGGGTTGTGACTAAACATCAATGAAACAAAAATCCTTAGGACTGGGTCAGTATACAACTTCACAATAAATGGAGAAAAGATTGAGGTTGTTCAAGATTTTGCTTTGCTTGGCTCTATAATCAATACTCATGGAAGCAGCAGTCAAGAAATCAAAAGATGCATTACTCTAGGAAAAGCTGTGGCAAAAGATCTGTTTAGAGTATTGAAAAGTAAAGATGTCACATTGAAGGTGAAGGTGCACCTGACTCATGCCATGGTATTTTCAATTGCATCATATGGTTGTGAGAGCTGGAAATTGAACAAGGGAGACAGGAAAGGAATTGATGCTTTTTTTTTTTTTTTTTTTTTTTTTTTTTTTTTTTTTTTTTTTTTTT
>VMDO01042645.1:0-10419 GCA_007922755.1 Pedetes capensis | reverse complement strand
CATCGTCTCTTTCCACATATGTAGTCAATTTGATTCCTGTATGTTCCATCTGGTGAAGTCCATGTGTATAGTCTCCGTTTATGATGTTGAAAAAATGTATTTGTAATGAAAAGGTCATTGGTCTGACAAAATTCTATCATGCGATCTCCAGCTTCGTTTCTGTCACCAAGACCATATTTTCCAACTACTGAGCCTTCTTATTTGTTTCCAACCTTTTCATTCCAGTCACCAGTGATTATCAGTATGTCTTGATTGCATGTTTGATCTATTTCAAATTGAAGAAGCTGATAAAAGTCTTCCCTTTCTTCATTTGTGACCTTCGTGGTGAGTGCATAAATTTGAATAATAGTCATATTAACTGGCCTTCCTTGTAGGCGTGTGGATATTATTCTATCACTGACAACATTGTATTTCATGACAGATCTTGAAATGTCTTTTTTGATGATGAATGCAACCCCATTTCCCCTTAGTTTATCATTCCCAGCATAGTAGAACATATGATTTCTGACTCAAAATGGCCTATGCCGGTCCATTTTAGCTCACTGATGCCTAGAATGTCAATGTTTATGCACTCCATTTCTCTTTTAACAATTTCTAATTTTCCTAGATTCATACTACGTACATTCTTTGTTCCAATTATTAATGGATGTTTACAGTTGTTTCTCCTCATTTTGAGTCATGCCACACCAGCAAGTTAAGCACCCTGGGGCTTTACTCCATTTCTGTCATCATGGTAGACTCTACTTGGAGGAGGCAACTCTTCCCCAGTAGTTTTTTGAGTGCCTTCCAACCTGGGGGGCTCATTTTCCGGCACTTTTTCTGACAGTGTTTCTTTCCTATCCATAGGGTTTTCAATGGCTAGTTGTTACGGGAGTGGTTCGCCAGGTCCTACTCCCTAGTCTGTCTTAGTCTGGAAGCTCAGCTGAAAACCTGCCCACCATGGGTAACCTTGCTCATGTCCGAGGTTACAGTGGCAGAGCTCTCAGCCTCGTCGCAACACCCAAGCCCCCACAGTGTGGCAAACTGACAGACGTGTGGGAAGACCAATAGGATAGCAGGCCAATATTTGGAGAATATTTACAATCTGAGTGCACCTAGACTTACTGAACTCAGACACTGCAAGTTGATACAAATTTGTATGGTTCACTAGCCTTAACCCTCACCCATGCAAAGACCCCATCCCTGACCACAACCTTAACCCTAACCCTAACCCTAAACCTAGCCCTAGACCTAACCCTAACCGTAGCACTAGTTTTGTAATGGGGATCAAGGTAAAGGTGAATGTGCTTCAAGAACAGAAGCAAAAGAAGTTGTGTTGAAGGAGGTCCTAGGTAACACAAAATTATCTAAGGGAAACATTATTTCAACTGGTCAGCCTTGGACAACACACAATTGCCAAAATACACACACATGTTTCTTTTCCATACCAAGGAAAGGCCATTGTGCACAAGGATGAATGTTGCTCAAAATCCTAACCATGCATGCAGGAGAAAAGGCAGTTCCTTTGAAAACTTCTTCAACAGAGTTGGAGAAGATTTCAACATCCCACGCATGTTCATCACTGACTTTCACAGATAAAGTCAGATATATATTTTGACCTAACTCTAACCCTAACCCTCACCCTGACATTTCTTTGTCCTCCTGCTCTACAGGTTTCAGTACATCTTTTCAGGTTGAATTAGACATTTTAAACAACCTTCTAGTTGCTAAATCCTCACCGGGGTATCCCAATTTCCCCCATAATTTCTTTAATTTCACACAATTGGATATTTACTCTGTTGGTTTAAAGAATATGTGCATTACTGAATACAACAAAGATTCAAATTGTTCTTTTGGTTATCACCCTTGCCTGTTCTGTCTTGGCCTTTTTGAATTAGGTTATATTTTGTGAATCAAGCAACCCTACCCTAAAACAAATAGGATGGTAGACCAATATTAGGAGAATATTTACAATCTAGAGTGCAAATAGAATTACTGACCTCAGACAATGCAAGTTGAATCAAATTTGTATGGTGCACTAACTTTAACCCTCACCCATGCACAGATCCCATCCCTGACCACCACCCTAACCCTAACCCTAAACCTAAACTTAACCCTAGCACTTACCCTAACTCTAAAACTTTTGAGTGTAATGGGAATCAGGGTAAATGTGAATCTGCTTCTAGAAATAAAGCTAAAATAGCTGTGTTGATGGAGATCCTAGGTAACACAAAATTATCTAAGGGGAACATTATTTCAATAGGTGAGCCTTGGACAACACAGTATTGCCAACATACACATCCATGTTTCTTTTGTCATACCAAGGAAAGGCCATTGTGCACAAGGATGAATTTGCTGTAAATCCTAACCATGCAAGCAGGACAAAAGGCATCCAGTTTGAATACGTCTTAGACAGAGTTGAACAAGATTTCAATGGCCCATGCATGTTCATCACAGAATTAACCAAATAAAGTCAGGTATGTATTTTGACCTAACCCTCACCATAACTGACTTTTCTTTGTCCTCCTGATCTACAGGGGTCTATACATCTTCTCATGTTGATCTAGATATTTTAAACAACCTCCTACTTGCTAAATCCTCAAAGAGGTATCCCTATTTCCCCCAAAATTGCTTAAATTTCACACAATCAGGCATTTTCTGTGCTGGCTTAAATTAGTCTGGCATAACTAAAGGTAAAGGAGCGTCAAACTGTTCTTTTGGTAATCATCTTTAACTGATCCTTCTGAGCATTCTAGAATTAGGTCATATTTTGTGAATCAACCAACCCTATACCAAAACCAATAGCCCTGACCCATCTGAGTGTAATGAGGATCAGGGTAAATGTGAGTCTGCTTCTGGAACTAAGTGAAAGAAGCTGTGTTGAAGGAGGTCCTAGGTAACATGAAATTATCTAAGGGGGATATTATTTCAACTGGTCAGCCTTGGACACCACAAGATTATTGACATACACACACATGTTTCTTTTGCCATACCAAGGAAAGGCCATTGTGCACAAAGATGAATGTTGCTGTAAATCCAAACCTGCAAGCAGGAGAAAAGGCATTCATTTTGAAGACTTATTTGAGAGAGTTGAACAAGGTTTCACCCTCCCAGGCATGTTCATCACAGAGTTCCACAGATAAACTCAGATACATATTTTTCCCTACCCTAAACCTAACCATCACCCTAACTGATTTTTCTTTGTCCTCCAGTTCTACAGGCTTCAGTACATCTTGTCAGGTTGAATTAGACATTTTTAACAACCTTCTGCTTGCTAATCCTCCGAGGGGTATCACAATTTTCCCCATAATTTCTTTAATTTCCCACAGTGACATTTACTGTGTTGGATTATATAACACTGGCATTGTTGAAGGCAAGAAAGGTTCAAATTTTTCTTTTAGTAATCATCCTTGCCTGTTCTGTCTGGCCCTTTTGGAATTGGTTTATATTTTGTGAATCAACCAACCACATACTAAAACCAATAGGATGGTAGACCAAAATTTGGAGAGTATTTAAAATCTAGGGTGCAACTAGGCTTACTGATGCTGACACTGCAAGTTGATTCAAATTAGTATGGTGCACTAATCTTAACCGTCACCCATGCACACATCCCATCCCTGACCACAACTCTAACCCTAAACCTAAACCTAACCCTAACCCTAAGACTAACCACAACCCTAACCCTATTGCATGTGATGGGGATCATGGTAAATATGAATCTGCTTCTCGTATAAAATCTAGAGAAGATGTATTGAAGGAGGTCCTAGGTAACAAGAAATTATCTTAAGGGAACATTATTTCAACTGGTCAGCCTTGGATACCACAGGGTTGCCGACATACACACACTTTTCGTTTGCCATACCAAGGAAAGCCCATTGTGCACAAGGAAGAATGTTGCTATAAATCCTAATCATGCAAGCAGGAGAAAAGGCATTCACTCTCAAGGCTTCTTCGACAGAGCTGAAGAAGATTTAAACAGCCCAGGTATGTTCATCACAAAGTTTCACAGAAAAAGTCTGACATATATTTTGACCTAACCCTAACCCTAACCCACACCCTTACTGATTTTCTTTCTCATCCTGCTTTTCAGGGGGCAATACCCCCTCTCAAATTGAATTAGACATTTTGAACCACCTTCTACTTGCTAAATCCTCAGAAGGGTTTTCCAGTTTCCCCATAATTGTTTTAATTTCACACAATCAGACATTTACTGGATTGACTTAAATAATACTGGCATTACTGAGGACAACAAATGTTCGAATTGTTCTTTTGGTAATCAACCTTGCCTGTTCCTTCTGAATGTTCTAAAATTAGTTTATATTTTGTGAATCAACCAACCATATACCAAAACCAATAAGATGAGAGACCAATACTTCGAGAATATTTACAGTCTAGAATGCTACTAGACTTGCTGACCACAGACACTGCAATTGATTCAAATTTGTATGGTGCACTAACCTTAACTCTCACCCACACACAGATCCCATCCCTGACCACAACCCTAACCCTATGCCTAAACCTAACCTTAACACTATTGAATGTAATGGGTATCAGGGTAAATGTGAATCTGCTTCTAGAACAAAAGTGAAAAAAGCTGTGTTGAAGGAGGTCCTAGGTTCCCTAAGGGGAACATTATCACAACTGTTCAGCATTGGACAACAAAGGATTGTTGACATACACACACATGTTTCTTTCACCATACCAAGGAAAGGCTATTGTGCACAAGGATAAATGTTGCTGCAAATCCTAACCATGTAGATGGGAGAAAAGTCATTCTCTTGGAAGACTCCTTCAACAGAGTTGAACAGGATTTCCACATGCAAGGCATGTTCATCACATAGTTTCACAGAAAAAGTCAGATATATATTTTGACATAACCATAAACCTAACCCTCACTCTCACTGACTTTTCTTTGTCCTCCTTCTCTGCAGGGGTCAATAAATCTTCTCAGGTTGAATTACACATTTTAACCCACAGTCTACTTGCTAAACACTCAGATTGATATCCCAATTTCCCCCATAATTGCTTTAATTCACACAATCATATATTTACTCTTGGCTTAAATAATACTGGCATTACTGAATACAGAAACATTAAATTCTTCTTTTTTATTGGAAATTTTTAATGTACACCTTAATGTGATTCATGCTGACATGCTTTTCATTGTGACATTTCCATATATGCATTTTGATGTACATTATTGATATAGGTTCCCCCTTACCCTACCGTGCCTGCAGCGGTAGCCCTGTGGCATTCGATCCCATCAGATCTCAGAAGCTAAGCAGGGTTGGGCCTGGTTAGTACCTGGATGGGAGACCGCTTGGGAACACCAGAAGCTATAGGCTTGGGAGAAGGACCTGGCAACCCCCTCCCAAGAATCAATCTGCCATTGAAAATCCTATGAACAGCAGAGAAGCACTGACAATAGTGTTTCCTCTGTTGTACAGAGGGTCGCTACGAGTCGGTATCTGACTTGACAGCACCTAACAACAGCAACAACGTACCCTACCATATGCTTCCCCCCTTCCACCCTCCCCATCTAAGCCTTCTTTATCATTTACTTGGTAATATTTTTCTATATGTCCTTGGGTTACAGTTCTGTTTAAGGTAGAAACTTTTTCTGTAGTGAACTTTGTTTTTATCTTGTCAGAATAATTGCATGCATTTTCTAGACCATTTATATTGACACCATTCTTAGCTATTTTTCTTGTTTGGTTTTATTTTGATCCGACCTTTGAATAGGATTTTTCCTTCTTATAATTCAGCTCCCTCATATGAGTGAGAACATATGGTGTTTCTCTTTCTGAGCTGTGTTCATTCACTTAGAATAATTTTCTCTAATTCCATCCATTTTGCTGCAAATGACATTATTTCATTTTTCTTAATTGCTGAGTCATATTCCATTGTGTATATGTACCATAGTTTTTTAATGCATTCTTCTGTAAAAGGGCACTTTGGTTGCTTCTATATCCTTGCTATTGTGAAAAGTGCTGCATTGAACATGGAGATGCAGGTGTCTCAGTGGTATGATGACCCATCTCCCTTTGGGTAAATTCCCAATAGTGTTATAGATGGGTCATATGGTAGATCTATTTTCAGTGTTTTTAAGATCCCTCCATATTGATTTCCACAGTGATTGGACCAATTTACAGCTCTGCCAACAATGTAAGAGTGTTCCTCTTTCACCACAACCTCGCCAGCATTTGTTGTTCTTTGTTTTATTGATCTTGGCCATTCTTACTGGTGTAAGGTAAAATCTCAGAGTTGTTTTAATTTGCGTTTCCATAATGGCTAGGGATACTGAGCGTTTTTTTCATGTGTTTCATGGCTTTACAGACCTCTTAATTTGAGAACTGTCTACTCAGTTCCTTTGCCCATTTGTGTATTGGGTTATTTGTTTTGGGGGGTAGTTTTATTCTAGAGTTCTTTATAAATTCTGGTGATTAGACCTTTGTCTGATATATAGAATGTGAAGATTTTTTCCAATTCAGTGGGGGTTTCCTTGACTCTGTTAATTGTTCCTTTTCTGTATAGAAGATTTTTAACTTCATATAATCCCATTTATCTATTCTTGTTGCAATTTCTTGAGCAATTGGAGTCCTATTAAGGAAATACTTTCCTATGCCTATATGATGGAGTGTATTGCCTATCTTGCCTTCTATAAGTTTTAAAGTTTCTGGTTTTATGTTGAGATCTTTTATCCATTTTTAGTTAACTCTCATGTATGTTAAGAGATGCAGGTCAGCTTTCATTTTTCTGCATGTGGATGACCATGTTTCCCAGCACCATTTGTTGAAAAGGCTGTCGTTTTTCCAGTTTACTTGCTTTGCTCCTTTGTCGAAAATCAGGTGGCTATAGGTGTGTTGAGGTATTTCTGGGTCTTCTATTCTGTTCCATATGTCTTCCGGCCTATTTTTGTGCCCGTACCAAGCTATTTTTGCAACCACTGACCTGTAGTATAGCTTGGAGTCAGGGATTGTGATTTCACCTGCATTCGTTTTGCAGCTTAAAAGTGTTTTGGCTATATGTGGTATTTTGTGGTTCCATATGAATTTTTGGATCATTTTTTCTATTTCTGTAAAGTCAGTCAGTGGAATTTTAATGGGTATCGCATTAAAGCCATAAATTGCTTTTGGTAGGATAGCCATTTTTACAATATTAATTCTCCCTATCCAGGAGCGGGGGAGGTCCTTCCATTGTTCAGTGTCCTCTGCTATTTCTGTCTTTAATGTTTTGAAATTTTCCTTGTAGAGTGCTGAAGGATCTTTGGTTAGATTGATTCCAAGGTATTTAATCTTCTGGTTGGTTATCATGAATGGTATCTTTCCTGAAATTTCCTTCTCTTCTTGTTTGGAATTGGTATAAAGAAAGGCTATTGATTTTTGTATGTTAATTTTGTAGCCTGCAACTTTGCTGAAGGAGTTAATTAGATCCAGAAGTTTTTTGATTGAGGTTTTGGGGTCTTTCAAGTATAAAATCATATCATCTGCAAATAAGGATAATTTGACCTCTTCCTTGCCAATCTGTATCCCTTTGATTTCTTTTTCTTGTCTGATTGCCCTGGCCAGAACTTCAATTACTAGGTTGAATAGAATAGGAGAGAGAGGACATCCTTGTCTTGTTCCAGATCTAAGAGGAAATAGTTTTAGTTTTCCTCCATTTAATATAATGTTGGCTGTAGGTTTGTCATAAATGGCTTTTATGAAATTAAGGTATTTGCCTGTTATACCTATTTTCTCCAGTGTTTTTATCATGAAAAGGTGTTGCACTTTATCGAAAACATTTTCAGCATCAATTGAGATGATCATGTGGTTTTTGTTTGTCAGTTTCTTGATATGTTGGATTACATTAATTGATTTCCATATGTTAAACCAGCCTTGTATCTGTGGTATAAATCCCACTTGGTCATGGTGAATAATCTTTTTCATATGCTGCTGTATTCTATTTGCTAGAATTTTATTGAATATTTTTGCATCTAGATTCATAAGGGAGATGGGTCTATAATTCTCTATCTTAGATGAATCTTTTCCTGGTTTAGGTATCAGGGTGATGGTAGCTTCATAGAATGTATTTGAGAGTGTTCCCTCCTTTTCTATTCTTTGGAATAATTTGAGGAAGACAGGTATTATATCTTCTTTAAACGTTTGGTAAAATTCTGTCATGAATCCATCAGGACCTGGGCTCTTCTTTGTTGGGAGACTTTTAATTACCTTTTCTATTTCTGTATAAGTAATGGGCTTAAGTCAGTTATGTCATCTGGGGTTAGTTTTGGTAGGTCATACGTGTTAATAAATTTGTCCATTTCTTCTGCATTTTCATATTTTTGGGAATACAGTCTCTCATAGTAATCCCTGACAATTTTCTGTATTTCATTGGAGTCGGTTATGGATCTGTTGTCTTTCATAATCCATACTATGTTAGATTTTTCCCTTTTCTTTTTGATGAGGTTAGCCAGAGGGGTGTCTATTTCATTAAACTTTTCAAAGAATCAACTCCTAGTCTTATTAATTTTTTGAATTATCTCTTTAGATTCTAATTGAGATATTTCTCCCTTTATTTTTGTAATTTCCCTCTGTGTGTTCCATTTAGGGTTGTTTTTTTTTTTTGTTGTTGTTGTTGTTGGATTTCTAGTGTCTTAAACTGTGTCATTAGGTCATTTATTTGGCTCTTCTTCATTTTGTTGATGAAGGCACTTAACGCTATAAACGTCCCTCTTAAAACTGCCTTTGCTGTATCCCATATATTTTGGTATGATATGTTTTCATCATCATTTGATTGTAGGAATTTTTTAAATTCCAACTTGATTTCATCAACAATCCATGTGTCATTCAGTAGTGTATTTTTCAGTCTCCATAAGTTTGTAAAGTTTCTGGAATTATTCATGTTCTTGAGCTCCAATTTTATCCCATTATGATTTGATAAGGAACAGGGGATAATTTCTACTTTTTTGTATTTGTTGAGGGAGTTCTTATGGACTAGCATATGATCTATTTTAGAAAACGTGCCATGTCAAGCTGAGAAGAATGTGTATCCCTCGTTGTGTGGATGAAATATTCTGTATCTATCTGTGAGATCCAGCTGGTTTAGGGTGGAGATTAGATTTGACATTTGTCTGTTGATTTTTTGTTTTGATGACCTGTCTCTTGACACAAGTGGGGTATTGATTATTATTGATTCTGGTCCAATAAAGTTCTTTATATTCCATAAGTTTTGTCTTATAAAGCTAGGAGCTCCTATGTTTGGGGCGTAAATATTAAGGAGCGCTATTGACTCTTGATCGATTGTTCCTTGTATTAAAATGTAATGACCATCCTTCTCTCTTCTAATTAGTTTTGGAATGAAATTTAATCTATCTGAAATTAAAATTGCAACACCTGCTTTCTTTTGTTCACCCCCTGCTAGGTATACATTTTTCCAGCCCTTAACTCTCAGTTTATTCCAGTCTTTGTGAGTTAGATGAGTTTCTTGAATACCACATATTGATGGTTTGGGTTTTTTCATCCAATTAGCCAGCCTCTGTCTCTCAGTTGGTAAGTTAAGACCATTTACATTAATAGAGATTATTGAGGAGCATTTATTGTTATATATCCAATCATTACCTGTTACTGATTTATGATTCATATTTGCTTTGGACCTTTCTTGGGTTGCACTGATCTCAGCTAACCAGTTCTTTGATTTCCTTTGTAGGGTTGTCTTAACTCTCCTGGATGTGGTAATTGATTTACAATCCTCTCAAGTGCTGGTTTGGTGGTTGCATACCGTTTAAAAGCTTCAATGTCATTAAATGTCTTATATTCCTCATCTATTATCAAAGATAGTTTTCCTGGATATATTAGTCTAGGCTGGAGATTGTTTTTTCTTAATATTTGAATCACCTGTGTCCATTCCTTTCTAGCTTTCAATGTTGATATGGAAAAGTCTGCAGTAATTTTTATTAGCTGTTTTTTATAAGTAATAAGGGGCTTCTGTCTTGCTGCTTGCAGGATAGTGTCTCCGGTCTCTAATGACAGGAATCAAGCCACAATGTGTCGCGAGGATGATCTATTTAAGTCAGCCTTCATGGGAGTCCTGAAAGTCTCAGTGGTGTATATATCCATTTCCTGTGCTATCTTTGGGAAATTTTCCTTGAGGATATCATTTACTAGGTTCTGAAGGCCTCCAGTAATTCTTTCTTCTCGTGCAGGAATACCCATAATTCTTATATTTCTTTTATTCACTCTATCTGAGTTCTCTTGGAAATGTTTTTTTAAAACTTTTATCATTGACTCCATTTCTAATTGCTTGTGCTTCAGCTCATTTATGTCATCTTCTGCCTCAGAGATCCTTTGCTCTGATTCATCCAGTCTTGAAGAGAAGGATTCTTTAGCCATGTTCAATTCTGATAATTTGGATTGAGTATCAAGCAAAGTGGCTTGATTTTTCTTAATCATTTCTAACTGG
>VMDO01042644.1:0-10426 GCA_007922755.1 Pedetes capensis | reverse complement strand
TGACTTTTATCTCCTCAATTAGTTTTTGGTCCATGTTTTAAAACAATTATCCAACTCTAAAGACAGGAATAGAAACTTTATCTTTCAAAAATGAAATCCTGTGTATAACTAAAAAGTACACTAAATTAGCTAAGGTCATTACATTGATGAATGCTTAACGTCCTAAGTTCTTATAATTTCCTTTCTCAAATTTAACTGTCTTAATTTTGTATATTTAATATTTAAAAGTTTATCACTAATGTTTATTTAAGAGAAATTTATTATATTCACATATTTTGAAAGGCACACTGATTTTTTAAAAATTATTTGTGATAAATATTAATATAAAGTTATAGTACTATTATATACAAAATGAAGACAAAGTCTATATACCTTGATCCAGGTATATTAGGAAAATGATGAGAAGAAATTATTCAATTCTGTTTGCCTGAATAATATGTACTAGAAAATAAGGTAGAGTAATTTTTCATGCTCCATAATACTCATTTATTTGTTATTTTATTTAGTGAGCTATCTAGTTCAATGAAAAGATCTCATTATGACATTTTTAATTATAAGAGTGGCCAACGTGCAGAGTAAAGTGACAGATATTATGCCTCTCAGGATAACAACTTACACTACCAGAACAGAAAAGAGCTGTGAATGTTTAAATGTGAACTTCAGCAAACTACATTTATAAACACTTGGGTGCACACAGAAATTAATAACTGCCTTAATTTGTTACGCAAAACTTGTAAGCAGGAATATGTTTATTTGGGCCTGTTGGCATATAAGTATGCAGCATAATTATATAAGTATGTAAGAGGAGAAACATAACCTACTTTGGAAATGACTTTATTTTCCATTTTTATCAGTATTTTTTAAACAACATATTTAAATAGTTAGAACTACATATGTGTGTAATACAAAGCTAAGTAACACATCATCAAGAAAGAAAACTGTGAAGCCAGGCGTGGTGGCAAACGCCTGTAATCCCAGCAGCTCCGGAGGCAGAGGCAGGAGGATCACAAATTCAAGACCAGAGGCAGTCTGCGTAACTTAGCGAGACACTGTCTCAAAAAGTAAAAAAAACGGGCTGAGGGTGCAGCTCAGTGGTGCAGCACTTGCAAAGCATACAAGCGCGAGGCCATGGTTCAACCCCCAGTAGCACACACACACACACACACCAAAAAAATAAATAAATAAAAATAAATAAATAAAATAAATAATAAATAATAAATAATAAATAAATAAATAAATAATAAAGAAAGAATATAGGTTCATTATTTCACAGCTTTGGAGGTCCAAGTGTTTGGAGCTAGCATGGGCTTGGCTCATGGAACATGGCATTCCAGCAATGCACACTCATAGGAGAGTAAGCATATAGTGTGACAGGAAGCCAGAGAGCTTCACCCTTTTATAACAACTTAATTGTATGGGAACTTACTTCATGGGAACAGCATTAATTCATTCCGAGGAAAGAGCCCCAACTCCCAAACCACCTTTCAATGGCCCCTTCCTATGAAGATTTCCTCCTCTCCTAATATTGTCACATTGCTGACCAAGCTTCCTACACATGAACTAGAAACCTGCTTCACTCTTCTGTTTACTCTGATTCCTTTGCCCTACCCTGGGAATAGAAACATCTCTGTACAGTTCACCCAGAAAACTGAGTTCTTTTTTTTTTTTTTACAAGTTCCTCTCCAGTTCTACCAGAGCATCTCCAGGTGCCTCAGTTTCCACTGTAACTATTCCTTAAAGGGGTACTGGACTGAGATTTTTCCAAGTTCCTTTGCAGGACTATCTGAACTTCTCCAAGTGTCTCAGTTTTCCCTATAATTATTCCCTAAAGATGTTAACCCTTACTAAATTTTGTCTCTATTCTCTACTATGACTTCTGTGTGTTGGGCATAAATTCATTTATACACCAAACAGAAGAACCAAAGTTTTGCTGCTGTATTCCCAGACCAATGTTCCCCAAGTCTCCACAGTAAAAATGACACTTGTGTTTTACAGTCTTTGTCCAAACACAGAAGTAAACACATTAGAGGATTGTAAGGTCAAGTTGTTGGTCACCAGTAGCTATTACTGTTAATATTATTATGATTATTAACTTAAGAAATAAATAAAATAGAATCAGAATCCTGAAGTATTATCTTTAATTATTGCCCAGGTAGAGTGAGTTTCTTATAATCCTTATCTGATTGACGAATACGATTCCTTTTTCTCTTCTGTGCATACTAGATCAGATAAATATTTAAGGTTTGGTATTGTTTCACCACTGAGAATCAAGATGTTATTGTATTAAAAAGTATTCATATATTTTAAGAAAAGAGAAGAATCCAGTGAGTGAAAATTATCTTTCTACCAGATCAATCCCTTCTAGATTTCTACTAGATCAATCCCTGGAGAAGGACATCATGTTTGGGAAAGTAGTAAGTCAACGAAAAAATGGAAAACCCTCCACTAGATAGATTGACACAGTGTCTCCAACAATGAGCTGAAACATAAATAAGATTGTGTGCCTGGCGCAGAATTGGGGAGTGTTTCGTTATGCTGTACATAGGGTGGCTATGAGTCAGAACCAACTGGACAGCATCTATCAACAACAACAACTAGGAATTTCCTAACATATCTCTTCTCAGACATATAAATTCTTTGTTAGGAATTGCCCTATGCTAATGGTTGTTGCCAAGAATATGATAACATACCCTCCCTGGAAAGCCTATATCTAATGGTTGACAAATGACAGAGTATAAAATACAATGTTCAGTTTGTACCTCACTTTCATATCCAAGGAGTCAATGGAACTGTGCAAGAAAAATATTCTTAGAGGTGGCATGTGCATTGAATATGTAAAGATGTTTTTATTATTTTTCTCCGTGATATAACAAATATTTTTATGCTGTTGTTGTTAGCTGCCTTTGAGTCGATTTCCTACTCATAATAGAGACCCTATGTACAACAGCGAAACACTATTGTCAGTGCTTTTCTGATGTTCATAGGGTTTTCAATGGCAGATTGACTTTTGGGAGTGGGTTGCGGGGTCCTTCTCCCAAGGCTACAGCACCTGGTATTCCCAGGTGGTCTCCCATCCAAGTACTAACCAGGTCCAACCCTGCTCAACTTTAGAGATCTGACAGCATTGCATGCCACAGGGCTATGGCTGCAGGCCAATATTTATATAGCTATTATACTATATCAATTATTATAACTAACCTAGTGGTGAATTTAATTATAAGATATATATATATATATATGTATATATATATATATATATATATATATATATATATATATATGTAGGTTATATGAAAAGAATATAACATCTCATCTCATCTAAGGAACTTGATCTTCTTCAGGGAGTCCTGGACTTGAGCTCCTAAAATACTGAGGTAGGACCATACCACTACCTTGTCTCAGATGCCACAAATTTGAAGGTACATTTGTACTCCATTTGTTGTTGTTGTTGTTGTTAGGTGCCATCTGGTTGGTATCCAACTCACAGCAACCCTCCGTACAACAGGGGAAACACTATTGTCAGTGCTTCTCTGTTGTTCATAGGGTTTTCAATGGCAGATTGATTTTTTGGGAGGGGGTTGCCAGGTCCTTCTCCCAAGCCTACAGCACCTGGTGTTCCCAGGCGGTCTCCCATCCAGGTACTAACCAGGCCCGATCCTGCTTAGCTTCCAAGATCTGACGGGATGGGATTCCACAGGGCTACGGCTGCAGGCGTACTCCATTTAGCACCATCTTATTCTTCCACTGGAAATATATTCTAATTCAACAGCCCGAGTGCCCATTTCTTCTTTCTAACAACACTACCCAAAAGTACACATCAATATAAATTTTTCACAATATTAAACCATATTTTTGTTAATGTTTTAAAACTAATCAAAGTGTGGAATCATCAAAAAAAAATCCTCAGATTAGATAAAACATGATTATGTAAGATAAGACAAAAATCCATGCAACTTGAAGTTAAAGAATTAAGAGAAAACAACCTAAAAACAGACATTTCTCTGAAGGGTGGACTATTTTCATTCAAAATTTTAGCATTCACTTTTATTTGAATGTTATTTAGTGGAAAAACACTTTCTGTGTAAGGAATTCCTACCACACTTGTGTATTAGGTAAGCTGAGTTCCTGCTTCCTATGTAAATCTCTTTTCTAGGAGGTCTAATGAAGCCACTAAGGCTAAGAATCCCAAAAGATGTTAAAGCAGCTGAGCAAATGTAAACTTTCAGCAAGAACAGACCTCATGCATATTTCATTTTCAGAAGTAAACTATGTGAAGCAATCACTTGCCCTTTCCCTGATATTTCAAGCAGCAGAAAATAAAAAGGGGAAAGCATAAAAGAAGAGCCCCAAACAGCCCTTTGAAAGCACATCTGGTGAGGCTGTGAGAATGCTGTGGTTGTTGAAACTTGTCTACATATTTATAAGCTGAATGTTTCTCTGATGGTACAAATTACAAGATTCCACTTTTTTATTATTCAGATATTCCATTTTGCAGCCTACACATTCGATACCTTGTATTATAAATCAATTTAAAACAAAACTCAAAAACACTGGAACATATTTAACATAAGCTGTAAGTGTTTCCATGGAAAACTGCCATTGCTATCATAGTACATATATAACCCCATCATCAAATATTGTTATCAAATATATATGCAGGAAAAAAGAAAGTACCTAAATGTTAGGCTTATCAAGGATACATATTGACATACGTATCAAAATATGTTTTTCTTTCGTGAAATATACTGTATAATCATTGACAAAATAACTAGATAAAAGCTATGCACTTGGCAAATACATGTGTAACTGAATTAAAGTTGAAATGTGTATTTGTTATCAGCTTTATGATCAAAATGAACTGATATTCTATGAAGAAATATTAAGAAACCATCACTCTGTTCCTGAATGTCAGGCCAATATGAGAGATCAGAGGGACTCAACTCTTTCTAAGGACATTTGTCTAGGAGTTGTTGTTGTTGTTAGGTGCCATCAAGTAGGTGTCCAACTCATGGCAACCCTATGTCCAAAAGGCAAAAAGAGTATTGTTACTGATTCTCTGCTATTCATAAGGTTTTCAATGGCAGATTGTTTGTTGGGAGTGGCTTGCCGGGTCCTTCTTTCAAGCCTACAGCACCTGATGTTCTCAGGTGGTCTCCCATCCAAGTACTAACCAGGCCCAACCCTGCTTAGCTTCTGAGATCTGAAGGAATCGTGCGCCACAAGCACAATTAAATAATTTTAAAAACGTGAATATTAATTACAGGTTTTTATTGTAAGTCTCCTTTAATGTTTACTTTTCTTTCTAATAAACTAGGCTATTGGGAGTAGGCATAATTAACCCTTTGATTAAAAGCTGTCTGCTCTTTCCCTTGTGGCCAGTTGCCTTTGAGCTGGGATCTGTTAACAAAGTAGCCCCCTTTTTACTAACCAACAAGACTGTCATATCATCCTGGCTGCCTTGAGTACTTCGCTGATGCCTTGAGGAAACTATAGTCCAACTGCTGGAGAACATCATTGCTAAAACCACAAACTTCAGAAGAGGGCATAGCCCCACTGAAAACCACCCAAGGTAACTTTCACTAGATTTGGAACACACGGATCTGGGCATGATAGACCACAGTGAATTCTAAATGACTCTGTTCACATTGCAGCTATTCTCAGGAATGAAGACAGAGGAAATTCCCAGGGACTCAGCACAGAACTTGTGATTGTTCCTATGTAAAGCTTATGATTGGTGGACCTGGAAGCTGTAGTGTGACTGATGGAATTAAAATCCACGCACTAGCACCCAGGCCTCTCTTCTGGCTATATAAGCAGATTATTTGCCACTTTTTTCATGTTTATCTGAGAAGCTTCTTTACCATGTACTACAATCTTGTGTGACATTAGGCCCTAATAAATCCTTCTCCCTCGTGATTTCTGTGCCCAATTTTTTTTGTGTGGTGTGTGTGTGTGGTGTTTGTGTGTGGTACTGCTGAGCTGACCCAAGGATCTTGTGCACACTTTGTAAGCACTCTAACACTGTGCCACATCCCAGCCCTTTTTTATTTTTTATTTTGGGGTGAGGTCTCGTTAACTTATGCAGGCTGCCTCTGGCTTTGAAACTGTGATCCTCCTCCCTCCATCTCTTCAGTCACTGTGATGACAGGCATGTGGCACAATGCCTGGCCCACTTATGGTCTTTATCATAAGCATAATATGCTAGGCTAGTTGTTCAAAGAGAAGACAGATCCCCAGGTCTTCCAGCCCTGACAACAACAATAGCAGCAGCACTGGCCAGAGCAGTGACAGCAAGGAGGTGGCTACATTGGTCCAAATGGTCACCAGAGTCTGAGGGATCCAATACCCAAGGCTCAGAGCTGTAACACAGGAGATGGCTAAGAGTTCTGGAGAACAATAAGAGCAGTCACCACCAGAAACTAAGAAGGCCTTGAAGAACCAAAGACAGGAACTCAAAGTAAGAGGCTCACAAGCCCTGGTCACTAGAAAAGTTCTAGAGAGGTAAAGGTTATGGTGCTGAATGTCTAGTGCCAAAGTCTGAGGAGCTCTAGTTCTAGTTACTGGGTATTGGCACTCTAATCCAGATCACTAAGCCTATAACTTGAGTATCTAGAGCAAAAATCTTATGGCATGGAGCCATAAGCCTCTACTGCTCAAGGGTAAGAACTATAAGCTTTTGGGTTTGGAAGCCCAGCTTGAGAGTCTCTGGAACTCAGGTCCATCAAAACTAAAGGAGGAACTCCTCACCTGTCTGTAATTTCTACCCAGCTAGAGCAAAAGAAATCCTAGCCAGTCATTTATGAAAAGTACACTGCATTTCAGCTAGACTAGAAGGATAATTGCCATAAAACCAGGATGATTTAAAAACGTTTTATAACATCTTTAGACATGATAACTGAAAGCTATGGCCAAATGTTTGCATCCCCCCTACATTTTCTTGTTGCAATATAATCTTCAATGTGATGGCAGCATCGTTTATATGTGTCCCCCAAAGCTTTAAGTATTATGAACTTAATGCCCAAATTCATACACTGATAGTACACCACCACACCACTGAGGTGGTAGACTTTTGCAGGTACTTTTGGTTAGATGAGGTTGATGGTGGGGTCGCTATGTGGAATTACTGGCTTTATAAGGAAAGGATGACAGCCATGAGCAAGTATGGTCTCTCTCTCTCTCGCCATGTGCTACTTCCCATAATGTAGCCAAAAGCATCTCACCAGATGCCACCATTTTACTAGAAATCCGAGTCTCTAGAGCTGTGAGAAATCTTATCTTTATAAATTTTCCAGGCTCCTGTGTTTTGTTTCAGAAATGCAGAATGGACTAAAACAGATGACATTTGGAGATCCAGTCTTTTGGGAATAATTAGGCCACGGTGATATGCCATCAAGAATGGTTAGGTCTTTTAGAACAACAGGCCAGAGAGCTTGCAAACCCTCTGTATGCTTTCTGAGGATACAAAAAAGTCAGCAACCTGCAGTGCACAGTCTGCAACCATGTTGGTGCCAGACCTCAGACTTTCAACATTCAGAATGGTGAGAAATATACATCTGTTATTTAATCCACCCAGTCAATGATATATTTTTATTATATCCTGTATTAAAACAAGACACAATTTCATTTCTAGGGAAAATGGTCCATTTTGAGTGAAAGTGTTCATAAACAATAACAAAAGTCATAATTTTTCTTTTAACTACTATGTCAATGAAAACCTTAAAAATAGATTGGAAACTCAAGCTATAAGAAACTTGATGACCTCTGGACTCAGGAGTTTAAGGTAAGAGGATTTTGAGTTTGATGCCAGCCTAACATATAGGCAAACTTTGTCTCTAAACAAATGTTTTTTATAATTTCAAATTTTTATGCTTTATCTTCTCTGATTTGAAAAAGTGAAATCTTCTAAATTTGTCTTTTTATGGTTATCACAATTACTTCTGGAAGCTGCAATTGGAGAGTCAGGAAAACCCATCCAGCACAAACTCAGTATGGTGTTGGAAGAGAGAGAATTTCAAGGACTTACTGGGGACTGGCAAATGCCAGCTGGACACAGTAGACTAGGCTCAGTGGCCTTGCTATAAAAAGTTTTGAGAATGAGGAAAGTGATGCCAGCTGAACAGTAGAAAAAACTACTTTTTAAAGACAGAGCTTCTAAGGCTTTTATCACATTTAGAATAAGATCAGTCAATGAAATTTTCCTATCTTGAAGAGGTCAGGGTTTGCCAGGGGGGTAAATTTTTCTGGTGTTGTAAGACCATTTTTGTAGGTATGCCGTCCTATCAACATTCCTGTTGTTCCTAAATTTTCCACAAATGTAGTGACTCTAAACAATACAAATGTCTTATCTTACAGTTCTGGAGGTGAGACACTTAGAAAGGGTTGGATGCTCTGGGGATGAGGACATTTCCTTACCTTTTCTGACACCTAGAGGCCACCCATTTCCTCAACTTGTATCCCCGCACTTCTCCAACCTTTGCTTTCTTTGTCACAACTCCTTAGCATACTCTCATCTCCCTGTCTGTCTCTTACAAGAATCCTCTCTATGATTATGTTTAACTCACTTGATATGGGAGAACATCCCTACATCAAGATCCTTAATGTAATCCCATCTGAATTCTCCCTTTTGATATGTAAAATAAAAAATTTACAGTTAGTGATTTGGACATAATGACTTTGTTAGGGGCAAAAATAACCATAATTTACTTATGTTCATCTTCATTTCCCTTCACCAACCTCCTATTTCCAATATATTTATTTGAAATGATCCCGTGCACACTAAGTTATATCCAGGGAGAGTTCCTTATCTCCTATTGTTCCTCAGTAAATATCAAAGACCAGGAACCACACCAGATACATAAAAAATTCTTAGTAAATAATGCTTTATCTGAAAATCCTGTATTTTAGTTGGTTCAATAGACCAAAAGCTGATATATATGTATATATATATGGGCTGGGATTTAGCTCAGTGGGTAGAGTGCTGCACTGCAGTCTCTGAGGTCCCAAGTTCAATTCCCAGCACCGCAAAAGTGGGAGAAGGACCTGGCAATCCACTCCCAAGGCAATCCCGACGCACCCAGCCATTGAAAACCCTATGAGGGTCGCTATGAGTCGGATACCGACAACTCAACGGCACCTAACAACAACAACAAACAAACAACAACATATATATATACATATATATGTATGTGTGTGTGTATATATATATATATATATATATATATATATATATATATATATATTGCAAAGCAGGTTCTACAAAGGTCATTATGGTAACCGTCTCTACATAGTGACTTTTAGATAACTACTGAAGCCCTTGGATCCTTCCATTTCTGTAGGAAAGGAAAGGAAGCCTGGATGATTTTAAAGGACATTTTCATAGTTTCAGTATGTAAGTGGCATTTTTTAACTTTCATATTTGATTGACTAAAAGTAACCACAATCCCCTGTTTATTTTCAAGGAAGCTTCAAACTATATTCTACTAGTCCCAGAAGGAAAGAATAACTGGATCTCATTAAAGCAATGGCATACTGTGCACACATTTGCTGAATACTGAATATTATGAGAATAGGAAACAGCAAAGAAAACAACAGTTATGCAATGAAAGTCTCTTCTTCCCTAAACAGGTAAATCCCAAACATATAAGTCAACATCCTGCCTTTCAACTGGAACTTTAGGGAGCTGGGGAGCATAAAATAATATTTCTGATACTGTAAAAATTTGCCTTAAAAAGCATTGGGTTTTTGAGTCCTAGTCCATAATTTATTGATGTCTGATTCAGTATAAAAATGTGACCTTTTAAAATTCAAATTCCTGGAAATCCATTATTAATTATTATACTCATTGTATGAGTTCCTAGTCAAAGAAGCACAGCTATAGAATGTAAAGGAAAACTGAGTGATTAATTACTCAATAAGAGATTTACACTTCTAAAGTAAATAATTTAGGATTCAGAGTTAAGAAGTGGTACATAAATTTTATTTAAAATGAGTTGTATTCAATTTAAATTCACCTGAGATGTGATTTCATTTATACCCTTGATCTATCTGTACAAATGATAGCTTGTACATAGATATCCCTTCATTAAATCTTGCAGATCATTTTTTTACATGTGCACTTGTAGATTTCCATTGTCTTAGTAGTCTTAAATACTCATAAAGCCCATAGTCATTTCTTTTGTCTTTTTGTTGAAAATGTGCACTTATTATTTAAAAATTTGAGAGCTCAGTGTTCTGAGTTTATATAAAACTTTCCGTCTTATCCTAGAAAGCATTGAGTAGTCAATGAGGACTACTACCACCAATGACAAAATGAATTGTTCAAATTCATATTAAGGCATCATAAAAGTAAGTTAAGAATACAAATCAGTGATTCTCAAACCTGATATCCTTAAACTAATCCAGACTTCATTTCTACTTAGGTCAATCA
>VMDO01042643.1:0-10415 GCA_007922755.1 Pedetes capensis | reverse complement strand
CAGGCAGAAAAGTTGAGGTATAGCCTAATAAAGAAACAACATGCAGTAATAAAAAGTAACTACTTATAAATTCAGGAACACAGATAAACTTCAAAACTATTGTACAAAATGAAAACAGATCCCAACATCATATAGTATGAAATTCCATTTATATGGAATTATGTTATTGTTATTACTAGGTGTTATCAAGTCAAGTCCTATTCATACAAACCCTCATAGGGTTTTCAGTGGCTGATTATTTCAGGATTGCCAGGTCCTTCTCCCATTTTTGCTGGGGACTGAACCTCAGTCCTCAGAGAGTGTACAGTAGCACTCCACAAACTGAGCTAAACCCCAGCCCCACATGGAATTATAAAAAGATCAAATACCAAGAACATAAAGTGGATCAGTAATTACTAGTGGTGTAGTAGGTTAAGGAATTGATTGCATGCTGGGTCCCATGGCACATGCCTATAATCCTAGCAACTCGGGAGGCTGAGGTAGGAGGATCACAGGTTCACAGCTGAAAGCAGCCTGTGAAAATTAGCAAGACCCTATCTCAAAATAAAAATAAATAACAAATAAAGTAATAAATAAAGGGATAGAGGTGCAGTTCAGTGGCAGAGAACTTGCCTAGTATGTCAGGCCCTGGGATCAACACCCTTGTTGCATCGAGAAAGAGGAATTGACTGCAATGGGGGACAGGTGAATTATGGAAAGAGTGAAGTGTTCTAAGTCATTGTTGCAATAATTGCACTACCATAAAGGCTTTTCAAAACTGAAATTTCACACATAAGACTCATGAGTCTCACTGCAGGTAAATTTCAGTCCAGTATGAAACAAAGTTGTTTTTTAAAAAAATGTTTAGAATAAGTGAACTTGGCACCAAGCAAGGGGGCACATCTGTAATCACAGAGATTCAGGAAGTGGAGGGAGAAGGATCACAAGTTCAAGGCCAGAGGCAGCCTGCAAAATATAGCAAGCCTGTCTCAAGATAAAAAAATTTTTTAAATGATCCATGCGGTGGCTCACATCTGTAATCCCAGCAATTTAGGAGGTAATGACAGGACGATCTCAAGTTCCAGACCAGAGGCAACCTGTGTAGTTTAAAGACCATCTCAAGTTAAAAAGTAAAAAAATAATAATAAAATTTTTAAAATCGGACTAAGAGTGCAGCTCAGTGGTAAAGCACTTGCAAAGCATGCAAGCATGAGACCCTAGGTTCAATCCCACTAGTCCATGAAAGAATTAAAAATTTAAAAATGGGTAGAGGGTGCAGCCCAGTGGTAGAGCACGTGCAAAGTATATGAGTCCCTGACTTCAACCCCAGAATACCATCAAAAATAAATAAATAAATAAATAAATAAATAAATAAATAAATAAATAAAATAGATACAAAACGAGAGAAAAAACAAAAATCCTAAATGGAAACTCAACCATGAAAGAATCTGATATAGTAAATATACGTTCTCTCATGTAGTCGGGAAAAAAATTCTGAAACATAAAAATAAAAACAGAATCCCGGCAGTTTTTCAGGGGCATTGATATGGTTTTATAGCAAGATTATCAAAGAAAAGAAACACATCAAAGGCTACAAGTATCTAGAGAAAGGTTTCCAACACTCTCCCTGCCAGATGGATGTTGAAAGAGATTGCGTAGACCACATGCCTGTTCTAGCAACAAAATGCCACAATATGGGTATGGCATTTTTGACCAGGTAAACCCACTTGAGATTTAGAGCCTGGAGTTTTTATTGGGGAGTGTTCATTTTGGCATTTTCTCCATTCTATAAGCAGAGTATAGCACCAAAGTTTCAGACTCCTAGAAGAAATATACATATCACCATAAATCACAGTGCACTGACTAGGCAAGCTGGCACAGCAGGGTTCAGTGCCCAAAACTTCAAAATAGCCCTATTATTTAGAAATGGAGGAAAAACTCTAAAGTCAAGCTTTTAGATATCAACCAAGGACCAGCCTCACAAGCAAGCTCCTCAAGTAACAACAGACGTGCTGCCTTATCTCATCCTGCACAGTCACTCCAGAAGTGTTTCTTCACCCCAGCAGAGGTACTTCCTTTCCTCAGCTACAACTTGTTTCACCACAACATTGTTAAAAAGCAAATTCGCCAATCACTTTGATTTTCAGAACAACAATGAGCTTTGCTTTTATTGCTTACTTTAAATATTTGAGCTTTAATGGATAAATTCAATTTATAAAACCATAAAAAGTTGTTGAACATGAGAATCAAAAGAGAAGAACATGTTACAGCCACAGGCACTTCACATGGAAATTTTATCTCAGTGATATAAACCCTGAAATCTTGCACTCAACAGTTTACAAATATGGCCATTTCAAAGGTACAAGTCCATGACATTTTCCAGAATTTCTCCAAACAAGAGTTTCTACCATTATTCATGGAAGAGTTTCTACCATTAATTCAGCTTCCAGAATAATTTCAGGTCATTGAGACACTCTGGGGATACAAACATCCCATTTTTAGCCAAATTACATCATGAAAACCCATCTTACTGATCTACTGCAATGGAGGTGTGATTTATGATAGAAAAAAATATGTCAGTAGCTAGATTTTCTCTGTGGAGAAAACAAGCAATGCTCTATGGCATATGATACTGACCCACACTTATTAAAAATTGGTATCACCCATTGGTTCTTATGTCTCATGGAATTATATGATTGTGTGTGTGTGTGTGTGTGTGTGTGTGTGTGTAATAGGCACCTAACAACAACTATATATATTTGGTAGTGTCCTATATAATGTGACTGGGGTTTAACTCAGTTGGTAGAACGCTGCTCTGCATGCTCAAGGCCCTGAGTTCAATCCTTAGGACCACATAAATGGGAGAAGGACCTGGCAGCCCAACTCCTAATACAATCCCAAAACAATCTGCCACTGAAAACCCTACGAGTAGCAGGGAAGTACTGACATAGTACCAGGTATGGCACAGTGTGGGGGAGTGTTTTGTTCTTTTGTTCTGTTGGAGATAAGGACAATATGAGTGGGACCTGATTCAACACCCAACAAATACACATACATACACACACACACACACACACACAAAAAAAAAAAAAAAAAATACATATATGTTGTTGTTGATAGGTGCCGTCCAGTTGAGTCCGAATCATAGTGACCCTATGTACAGCAGATCAAAACACTTCCCGATTCTGTGCCAGGCAAACGATCTTATTTATGTTTAAGCCCATTGTTGCAGACACTGTGTCAATCCATCTGGTGGAGGGATTTCCTCTTTTGCGTTGAACTGCCACTCTCCCAAACATGAAGTCCTTCTCCAGGGATTGATCCCTCCTCACTACATGTCTGAAATATGTAAGCCACAGTCCGGCCATTCTTGGAGTGCTTCCAAGGAGCACTCTGGTTGCACTTCTTCTACGACAGAGCTATTGGTTCTTTTGGCAGTCCATGGTATAGTCAATCAACATCTCCAGCACCACAATTCAAAAGCATCAATTTTTTTTCTGTCTCCCTTGTTCAATGTCCAGCTTTCAGAATGATATGATGTGACTGAAAATACCATGGCATGAGTCAGATGCACCTTCGTCTTCAATGTGACATCTTTGCTTTTCAATACTCTAAAGAGATCTTTTGCCACAGCTTTTCCTAGAGCAATGCGTCTTTTGATTTCTTGACTGCTGCTTCCACAGGTGTTGATTATAGAGCCAAGCCAAGCAAAATCTTGGACAACCTCAATCTTTTCTCCATTTATTGTGAAGTTGCGTGCTGACCCAGCTTGTAGTGATTTTTGTTTTGTTGATGTTTAGTTGCAACCCATATTGAAGGCTACGATCTTTGATCTTCATCAGTAAATGTTTTAAATCCTCTTCACTTTCAGCAAGCAGAGTTGTGTCATCTGCATAACGCAGGTTGTTAATGAGTCTTCCTCCAATCTTTATGCCGCGTTCTTCCTCATACGTCCAGCTTCTCAGATTATTTGCTCAGCGTATAAATTGAAGAGAGAGTGTGAAAGTAAACAGCCCTGATGCACACCTTTCTCAACTTTAAATCAGGCTGTACTTCCTTGTTCTATTTGAACAACTGCCTCCTGGTTCATGTACAGATTCCTCATGAGCACAATTAGGTGTTCTGGTATTCCCATTTTCCGAGGTGTTATACACAAATTATTCCCCTACATGTCTTCAGTTTGCCTCACTATGGGGGCTTGTGTGTTGAAATGAGGCTGAGAGCTCTGCCACTGGTAACTCGGATATGAGCAAGGTTACTCATGGTTGACAGGTTTTCAGCTGAGCTTCCAGACTAAGACAGACTAGGGAGTAGGACCTGGCAAACCACTCCTGAAACAACTAGCCACTGAAAACCCTATGAATAGCAAAGAAACACTGTCAGATATAGTCCCAGAAAGTGAGCCCCCCAGGTTGGAAGGCACTCAGAAGACTACTGGGGAAGAGTTGCCTCTTCCGTGATGACGGAAATGGAGTAAAGTCCCAGGGTGCTCAACTTGCTGATGTGGCATGACTGAAAATGAGAACAACTGTAAATATCCATTAATAATTGGAACATGGAATGTACGTAGTTTGAATCTAGGAAAATAAAAAATTGTTAACAGAGAAATGGAGCACATAAACATTGACATTCTAGGCATCAGTGAGTCAGGCAATCATATGGTCCACTATGCTGGGAATGATAAACTAAAGAGAAATGGGATTGTATTCATCATCAAAAAAGACATTTCAAGATCTGTCATGAAATATAATGTTGTCAGTGATAGGATAATATCCATATGCCTACAAGGAAGGCCAGCTAATATGACTATTATTCAAATTTATGCACCCACCACTAAGGCCACAAATGAAGAAAGGGAAGACTTCTATCAGGTTCTGCAATCTAAAATCGATCAAACATATAATCAAGACATACTGATAATCACTGGTGACTGGAATGAAAAGGTTGGAAACAAAGAAGAAAGCTCAGTGGTTGGAAAACATGGTCTTGGTGACAGAAATGAAGCTGGAGATCACATGATAGAATTTTGTCAGACCAATGACCTTTCATTACAAATACATTTTTTCAACATCATAAACGGCAACTATACACATGGACTTCACCAGATGGAACATACAGGAACCAAATTGACTACATATGTGGAAAGAGATGATGGAAAAGCTCTATATTAAATGTCAAAACAAGACCAGGTGCTGACTGTGGATCAGACCATCAACTTCTCATATGCAAGTTCAAACTGAAGCTGAAAAAACTAAGAACAAGTATATGAGAGCCACCGTATGACCTTGAGTATATCCCACCTGAGTTCAGAGACCACCTCAAAAAGAGGTTTAATGCATCAGACACAAATGATAGGAGACCAGAAGAGTTGTGGCATGACATAAAAGATATCATTCAAGAAGGAAGCAAAAAGTTCTTAAAAAGACAAGAAAAAAAGAAAAGACCAAATTACATGTCAAAAGAGACACTAGACCTTGTCCTTGAATGTCGAGCAGCTAAAGAAAAAGGAAGACATGAGGAAGTTAAGGAACTAAACAGAAGATTTCAGAAGGCAGCTCAAGAAGACAAAAACAAATATTATAATGACATGTGCAAGGAGCTAGAGGCAGAAAACCAAAAGGGGAGAACACACTCTGTGTTTCTTAAGCTTAAGGAAGTGAAGAAAAAATTCAAGCCTTGAGTGGCAGTAGTGAAAGATTCTACAGGGAAAATATTAAATGATGCAGGAAACATCAGAAGAAGATGGGAAGAATACACAGAGTCATTATACAAGAAAGAATTGGCAGATGACCAACCATTCCAAGAGGTTGCATATGAAGAGGAACCAATGGTGTTGAAGGACGAAGTGGAAGCTGCCTTGAAGGAACTGGTAAAACACAAGGCTCCAGGAATTGATGGGATACCAATAGAGATGTTTCAACAAACAGATGCAGCACTGGAGGTGTTAACATGTTTGTGCCAACATATTTGGAAAACAGCTACCTGGCCAACTGACTGGAAGCGATCCATAGTTGTGCCTAATCCCAAAAAAGGGGATCCAACTGAATGTGCAAACTATCAGACAATATCATTAATATCACCCACAAGCAAAATTCTACTAAAGATTATTCAGAAGAGACTGCAGCACTATATAGACAGGGAATTACCAGAAAATCAAGCGGGATTCAGAAGAGGGCGGGGAACAAGGGACATCATTGCTGATGTCAGGTGGATATTAGCTGAAAGCAGAGAATATCAGAAAGATGTCTACCTATGTTTTATTGAATATGCAAAGGCATTTGCTTGTGTGGATCATAACAAATTATGGATAACACCTCGGAAAATGGGAATACCAGAACACCTAATTGTGCTCATGAGGAATCTGTACATGAACCAGGAGGCAGTTGTTCGAATAGAACAAGGAAGTACAGCCTGATTTAAAGTTGAGAAAGGTGTGCATCAGGGCTGTTTACTTTCACACTCTCTCTTCAATTTATACGCTGAGCAAATAATCTGAGAAGCTGGACGTATGAGGAAGAACGAGGCATAAAGATTGGAGGAAGACTCATTAACAACCTGCGTTATGCAGATGACACAACTCTGCTTGCTGAAAGTGAAGAGGATTTAAAACATTTACTGATGAAGATCAAAGATCGTAGCCTTCAATATGGGTTGCAACTAAACATCAACAAAACAAAAATCACTACAAGCTGGGTCAGCACGCAACTTCACAATAAATGGAGAAAAGATTGAGGTTGTCCAAGATTTTGCTTGGCTTGGCTCTATAATCAACACCTGTGGAAGCAGCAGTCAAGAAATCAAAAGACGCATTGCTCTAGGAAAAGCTGTGGCAAAAGATCTCTTTAGAGTATTGAAAAGCAAAGATGTCACATTGAAGACGAAGGTGCATCTGACTCATGCCATGGTATTTTCAGTCACATCATATCATTCTGAAAGCTGGACATTGAACAAGGGAGACAGAAAAAAAATTGATGCTTTTGAATTGTGGTGCTGGAGATGTTGATTGACTATACCATGGACTGCCAAAAGAACCAATAGCTCTGTCGTAGAAGAAGTGCAACCAGAGTGCTCCTTGGAAGCACTCCAAGAATGGCCGGACTGTGGCTTACATATTTCAGACATGTAGTGAGGAGGGATCAATCCCTGGAGAAGGACTTCATGTTTGGGAGAGTGGCAGTTCAACGCAAAAGAGGAAATCCCTCCACCAGATGGATTGACACAGTGTCTGCAACAATGGGCTTAAACATAAATAAGATCGTTTGCCTGGCACAGAATCGGGAAGTGTTTTGATCTGCTGTACATAGGGTCACTATGATTCGGACTCAACTGGACGGCACCTATCAACAACAACATATATGTATTTTTTTTTTTTTTTTGTGTGTGTGTGTGTGTGTGTGTGTATGTATGTGTATTTGTTGGGTGTTGAATCAGGTCCCACTCATATTGTCCTTATCTCCAACAGAACAAAAGAACAAAACACTCCCCCACACTGTGCCATACCTGGTACTATGTCAGTACTTCCCTGCTACTCGTAGGGTTTTCAGTGGCAGATTGTTTTGGGATTGTATTAGGAGTTGGGCTGCCAGGTCCTTCTCCCATTTATGTGGTCCTAAGGATTGAACTCAGGGCCTTGAGCATGCAGAGCAGCGTTCTACCAACTGAGTTAAACCCCAGTCACATTATATAGGACACTACCAAATATATATAGTTGTTGTTAGGTGCCTATTACACACACACACACACACACACACACACACACAATCATATAATTCCATGAGACATAAGAACCAATGGGTGATACCAATTTTTAATAAGTGTGGGTCAGTATCATATGCCATAGAGCATTGCTTGTTTTCTCCACAGAGAAAATCTAGCTACTGACATATTTTTTTCTATCATAAATCACACCTCCATTGCAGTAGATCAGTAAGATGGGTTTTCATGATGTAATTTGGCTAAAAATGGGATGTTTGTATCCCCAGAGTGTCTCAATGACCTGAAATTATTCTGGAAGCTGAATTAATGGTAGAAACTCTTCCATGAATAATGGTAGAAACTCTTGTTTGGAGAAATTCTGGAAAATGTCATGGACTTGTACCTTTGAAATGGCCATATTTGTAAACTGTTGAGTGCAAGATTTCAGGGTTTATATCACTGAGATAAAATTTCCATGTGAAGTGCCTGTGGCTGTAACATGTTCTTCTCTTTTGATTCTCATGTTCAACAACTTTTTATGGTTTTATAAATTGAATTTATCCATTAAAGCTCAAATATTTAAAGTAAGCAATAAAAGCAAAGCTCATTGTTGTTCTGAAAATCAAAGTGATTGGCGAATTTGCTTTTTAACAATGTTGTGGTGAAACAAGTTGTAGCTGAGGAAAGGAAGTACCTCTGCTGGGGTGAAGAAACACTTCTGGAGTGACTGTGCAGGATGAGATAAGGCAGCACGTCTGTTGTTACTTGAGGAGCTTGCTTGTGAGGCTGGTCCTTGGTTGATATCTAAAAGCTTGACTTTAGAGTTTTTCCTCCATTTCTAAATAATAGGGCTATTTTGAAGTTTTGGGCACTGAACCCTGCTGTGCCAGCTTGCCTAGTCAGTGCACTGTGATTTATGGTGATATGTATATTTCTTCTAGGAGTCTGAAACTTTGGTGCTATACTCTGCTTATAGAATGGAGAAAATGCCAAAATGAACACTCCCCAATAAAAACTCCAGGCTCTAAATCTCAAGTGGGTTTACCTGGTCAAAAATGCCATACCCATATTGTGGCATTTTGTTGCTAGAACAGGCATGTGGTCTACGCAATCTCTTTCAACATCCATCTGGCAGGGAGAGTGTTGGAAACCTTTCTCTAGATACTTGTAGCCTTTGATGTGTTTCTTTTCTTTGATAATCTTGCTATAAAACCATATCAATGCCCCTGAAAAACTGCCGGGATTCTGTTTTTATTTTTATGTTTCAGAATTTTTTTCCCGACTACATGAGAGAACGTATATTTACTATATCAGATTCTTTCATGGTTGAGTTTCCATTTAGGATTTTTGTTTTTTCTCTCGTTTTGTATCTATTTTATTTATTTATTTATTTATTTATTTATTTATTTATTTATTTATTTTTGATGGTATTCTGGGGTTGAAGTCAGGGACTCATATACTTTGCACGTGCTCTACCACTGGGCTGCACCCTCTACCCATTTTTAAATTTTTAATTCTTTCATGGACTAGTGGGATTGAACCTAGGGTCTCATGCTTGCATGCTTTGCAAGTGCTTTACCACTGAGCTGCACTCTTAGTCCGATTTTAAAAATTTTATTATTATTTTTTTACTTTTTAACTTGAGATGGTCTTTAAACTACACAGGTTGCCTCTGGTCTGGAACTTGAGATCGTCCTGTCATTACCTCCTAAATTGCTGGGATTACAGATGTGAGCCACCGCATGGATCATTTAAAAAATTTTTTTATCTTGAGACAGGCTTGCTATATTTTGCAGGCTGCCTCTGGCCTTGAACTTGTGATCCTTCTCCCTCCACTTCCTGAATCTCTGTGATTACAGATGTGCCCCCTTGCTTGGTGCCAAGTTCACTTATTCTAAACATTTTTTTAAAAAACAACTTTGTTTCATACTGGACTGAAATTTACCTGCAGTGAGACTCATGAGTCTTATGTGTGAAATTTCAGTTTTGAAAAGCCTTTATGGTAGTGCAATTATTGCAACAATGACTTAGAACACTTCACTCTTTCCATAATTCACCTGTCCCCCATTGCAGTCAATTCCTCTTTCTCGATGCAACAAGGGTGTTGATCCCAGGGCCTGACATACTAGGCAAGTTCTCTGCCACTGAACTGCACCTCTATCCCTTTATTTATTACTTTATTTGTTATTTATTTTTATTTTGAGATAGGGTCTTGCTAATTTTCACAGGCTGCTTTCAGCTGTGAACCTGTGATCCTCCTACCTCAGCCTCCCGAGTTGCTAGGATTATAGGCATGTGCCATGGGACCCAGCATGCAATCAATTCCTTAACCTACTACACCACTAGTAATTACTGATCCACTTTATGTTCTTGGTATTTGATCTTTTTATAATTCCATGTGGGGCTGGGGTTTAGCTCAGTTTGTGGAGTGCTACTGTACACTCTCTGAGGACTGAGGTTCAGTCCCCAGCAAAAATGGGAGAAGGACCTGGCAATCCTGAAATAATCAGCCACTGAAAACCCTATGAGGGTTTGTATGAATAGGACTTGACTTGATAACACCTAGTAATAACAATAACATAATTCCATATAAATGGAATTTCATACTATATGATGTTGGGATCTGTTTTCATTTTGTACAATAGTTTTGAAGTTTATCTGTGTTCCTGAATTTATAAGTAGTTACTTTTTATTACTGCATGTTGTTTCTTTATTAGGCTATACCTCAACTTTTCTGCCTG